>JAOPHQ010006619.1:0-5000 GCA_030340625.1 Merluccius polli
ATATATATATATATATATATATATATATATATATATATATATATATATATATGTATATATACATACATTTGTTTAATCTGTTAAAAAAAAGCGTCCCCAGGTCTATAAAACAGCTGTATGCTAAAGCCCCTCAGTCCTCCTGGCTCTGGGGCCGTCCGTCCATTCACCCCACAGAGGGGGGGGGGGGGGGGGGGGGGGGATGGGTGAGGTCACAGAGGTGAAACTACACCGTAATTGTAGTGTTGCCATTTGTGAAGCAGTTGAAATAATATGTATTTTGATCTGTTACACAAAAATACAATAACGTAGCCTAGAACTAGGAACACAATATTTAAAAGGTAGACAATGGGGGACTGATTATAAGCAAACATGTTTATTCATATTTTTTGTTCTTCATATTTTCACAAGGCCAGAGAGATGCTTATTAAAGCATCTCGACACAATTCTACTAATTGGATTCGTTGTTTTGCTTTTAATGTGCGCCTTTATAAAAACATTGGACATACTACTGTTACATAACATTTCTAATTCATCTCTCTCTCTCTCTCTCTCCCTCTCTCTCTCTCTCTGTCTCGCACGCTTGTTTCACTCTTTCTCTGCCCCGCTCGTCCCTCTCTAATGAGGGTTTGGTGGAGGTGCCCGTTAATTGCAGGGTTCGCTGACACTGTGCACGAGAGCAGAGTGCATATGAATATGAGAGGTTTATTCTGTGCACGTGGTTGGGGAAGCACTAGAAATATTGAAATGGGGTAGGCTGTGTGTGTGTGTGTGTGTGTGTGTGTGTGTGTGTGTGTGTGTGTGTGTGTGTGTGTGTGTGTGTGTGTGTGTGTGTGTGTGTGTGTGTGTGTGTGTGTGTGTGTGTGTGTGTGTGTGTGTGTGTGTGTGGTGTGAGAAAGAGAGAGAGAGAGAGATAGATAGAGAGAGAGCAGTGGGAGAGTGGAAGATGGAGAGAGAGAGAGAGAGAGAGAGAGAGAGAGAGAGAGAGAATGAGTCGTTTCCACATAGCCTTGTGAGAACAATCTTCTCCTCCAATGTCAATGAGCATGAATGAGAGGAATGTGGTGAAGAGTGCTTGCATATGTAGGTATGACTTACACACATCCTGTATGTACTGTCACCGCAAAACATTTAAATGCAATTTGTATTGTAGGCTTAGTCTTTACCTCACTCCATGAATATGATCTATTGTTTATTCCTTTAACCCTAACACCTCCATGCACTATTATGTCATGTTTTTCAGAAATATTAATAAAACCACATAATAAATCTGCACCTGTAACTCTCTAAATGATGATCATACTCATGCATAGCCACATTTAATACGCTTTATTTTGATATATAAGAACCCTTTTTGAAAAGGCAAAGACACATTAAGGCACATTTTCTACTGGCTCAGTCACAAAGAAATCGATGGGAAAAGCTGTTGACATTCATGAGATACTGTCAAGTACTATTAGCATTTAGGGATTCCTTACTGTTCAAGGGAATCAACATTATTGAATTGGACCACAAGGCAAAGGACAACTGTCATTCACGAATCCGAAAGGTTGTGTTTCAAATCATCTTTTGTGGCCTCACTGCGTCTCCACGGAGGCTATATAGTGCACAGCGGGAGTAGATGCTGCGGGAGCGAACGATCACGGAATGGATACAGATAAATACAAGTGCAAACACAGATACACAAATAAACAAGTAAGTACAGGTACACGATCAACCAACTAATAGGCCTACGCCAATACCTGCAAGCCCACATCAAAAATAGGCCTATGTAGTATATGTAGTATTATGATGGGGACATGTAGTGAGGTGAGATGGGCCTACTGAAATAAATGGCAGCACAGCGATCACACCACAAACTCACAGACGGTTACCAAAGCAGAGCTTCATTAAACAGCTCATTCTGGATGGGTCTGCAGGTTTCTTGTCGTATTTCTCCATCACTGTGCCCCCCCCCCCCCCCTCTCTCTCTCTCTCTCTCCCTCTCACTATCTGTCTAAACTATCTTCTCCCTGTGTGTGTGCATGTGTGTGTGTGTGCATGTGAGAGAGAGAGGGAGAGAGAGAAATGTTTGTGTGTGTGTGTGTGTTTACTGTTTGTGTTGTGTCTGTATTTGTGAGTGTGTGTGTGTGTGTGCGCGCATGTGTGTGTGTGTGTGTGTGTGTGTGTGTGTGTGTGTGTGTGTGTGTGTGTGTGTGTGTGCGCGCGCGCGCGTGTGTGTGTGTGCGTGCGTGCGTGTGCGTGGGGTGCTAGTGAACGTGGTTGCCTATATAGGCTATAGTGTGCGCCAGTGTCCAACCATTTGGCCGTGCGGCCGGGGGAGGAAGGAGAGAGTGAGGGGCCAGGGCCCCTCGCTGCATAATCATACACGGGACAGCTTACTAGGCCCCTTGAATTGTTCGCCGCGGACAATAGCTTCTTTTGTGAACGTGTTTCTCTTTCTCTCCGTGGACAATACTGGAGGGTCCTTCTGGCTCTACACTTAAGAAATGTTTGCAAAATTATACCTCTTTCTGCATGGCCCCTCCAAACAAGTAGCGCAGTCCCTCAACATGCAAGTGTGCAGGTTAGGGAAAGAAAAATACTGCGAGGATTGCAAGTGTTTGATGTGGGTCAGCGACAGTGGGCCCATGTGTGGGCTGTATCATACACATGAGCAGCGTTGGGTTTGCGTCGAAATAAAACCAAATGCATGGGACTAACACCATGCACACTGTTTACACGCCCGAGAAAAAGAAGGAGTAAGACAACAATTAATCGAACAAATAAATACAAAATAAAATAATAGGCCAACAACAATGAGACGAGAGATGCAATGAAACGCCGCAGTGAAACAGGCCCAGGCGTAACCCCGTAACGCAGCGTTACACCGACGCTATGCGGTAACGCTGGCCCGCGCCTTGCAACGTGGCGCCTATATAGAAATAATAAATAAGGTGGCGTTACGCGGCGCCGCGAGGAGACAGGAGACGAGGATGGTAGGAAGCAGGAGGCTGATGGCGGACATGCCTACTGGGCCGCTGCCTGCTGACCCCTCCGTGATGAATGGACCGGGAGCAGGACGTCCAGCTGGGCTCATCCAGGCCTTCAACAGCAGCTCGGAAATCGGTATGATTTTCCTGGGAAAGTTGGCAAATGTAAAACCGGAGCAATTAAGACAGCAGTAACTTCGGGTCAAATAGCAGCATGAGAATGATGACGATAATAATAATAATAATAATAATAATAATAATAATAATAATAATAATAATAACAATAATAATAATAATAATATTTGTCATAGTAGTAATTATAATAACAATAATAATAGTTGTCATAGTAATAATGATCATAATAATAACAATGGTAATAATAATATTAATCATAATCATAAAACACTTAAAATAGGCCTAATAATAATAATACCTGTTTTAGCAGGTTATTCGTGTATTCTCCACATTTATAGGCAATAATATTCAATGCTATTTATTTAGGCTGCTATCAGAAGGAAGGCCTATATCAAGATATATTTCAGTGTATATGTTGGTAAACGTAGCCTACTTAAACGGAAATCAGATATCAGCGAGAATAAGATTCGCCCCGTTTGTTAAATTCAGAACGATGAGATTATAGGCTCATTAATATAAATGTTGCTATGTTTATATTATTGTAGGCCTATATAACTACAATATAAATGATTGGCCTGTATACATTATTTTTGTTTTATTAAATTATCCAATTAATAGGCATTTAATGTATAGGCCCTTTGTGTAAATGTGCAGTCTTATATAGGCCTATAGGATATATATATGTATATATATATATATATATATATATATATATATATATATATATATATATATATATATATATATATATATATATGTGTGTGTGTGTGTGTGTGTGTGTGTGTGTGTGTGTGTGTGTGTGTGTGTGTCCACATTAGGCTGTAGAGATGCAGAATGCAGTTTCCTCGGCTGCTGCTATCACAAACTTCAGAAGTAGGCTAATCAACATTTTTTTTATTGCCAGAAACATTATAGTTTAATGGATGTTTACTTTAAAAAATAAAAAATAAACGTAGGCCTGGACGAATAAAGGGCTCCGTTATCAGGACCTCATTTAAAAAAGAAAGGCTACACAAAGTTGAAACTTTTCCTTCACGGTTGTAATTCAAACGCACAGAACATTTTTCCCAGCGCACCTCCACAGTTCAGGGGCCGCCGCTGCACACTGGGGCCGGTTCTCCCCTCGGCTTTGTTGTGGCTATTGTGGGGGGCTGCGTGTTGGGATTGGGGGTGTAATGAGGGGGCTACGACCCCCCGATGGGGGTGCATTTGCTATCCAAAGACCGTTAGACAGTGGCTGAATGAATGGCGCTTGAATGTCATTGTAATGCACGGGTCCAGCTCCCCCCGCCATTCAGCTTCAGACGCGGAGGCCGCGCACAGAGATGGGGAGAGAAATGCAACGGCGACCGCATTTTGAATCCGGCCATGCTGCTCGCCCTTTTCCCTCACGACCGAGCGACTCGGAAGGCTATCCTACTACTTTTTACGAAATTAGGCGATATATATATGTATATATAGGCCGACATTTATTCCCCTGCCCGTGTTTTTGATGCCATATTTTCTGTCGTGGTGATGGTGTGCCATTGCAGAGAATCAACGGAAGATACGGAGCTGTGGTGCAAAGCTGCAAGATGCCTGCAACGAAGATGCAGCAGGAAAACGAACAAAGGACCGAATAAAACCCACCGTGGACTTATCAGTAGGACCTCAATGAACAAACTGCATTTTTATTTTTGTTGTTGTTGCAGTAGTGTTAGTTATTTTGAGTTAGTGTAGTTTATACAAAAGAAAAATGGGTTGGACAGTGGTTGGACGCCAGACCTTAGGCCTGTAGTAACACATGTGTAAATGAAGCGATCGTTTGGTTTTGAGATGTAGATTGCAACCGAGATACAACAACAAAAAAAACGGGGGTCGTGTTAAAACTAGTTAATAACCACATGCGTTAGGGAA
>JAOPHQ010006619.1:10000-32500 GCA_030340625.1 Merluccius polli
ATTCACATTAATCAGCATAAATAAAAACGTAGTCTCTATATTTTCCCTTTGACGCATTAAATGGCACATTGACAGTAGTAGCCACACTAGCCGAGTCCTAGGATCAGCACCACGGAGAGTTCCCAGCAGATTAAAGCGTGTGTGTGTGTGTGTGTGTGGGGGGGGGGGGGGGGGGGGGAAGCTCGGATTGGGAACCAGAAACAAGCAGCTATGACATTTTATGACAACTCCATTCGTAGAACTGTGTGTGTGTGTGAGTGTGTGTGTATTTTATCCAGGGCTGAAATGGACCACAGATTATAGAGACAGAAAGTGGTCCACCATGGACGACACTCATGCAGACAGTCTAGCTTCACGGGCGTCTTAAGGTCACCGTAGCATTTCCACAATCTAACAGGGTGACAATGTTAAGACATCAAGGAGAACCAGGTTTGCTGAATGGACAGTTTATTAAGGCTTGATTTCTTCTACAAAGATAAACCAAGATATATCTTTACAACCATTACAGGTTATTATGCCCACTACAACTGTGGTTTATAGGATAATCAATATTCATCTTTCTATATTTCATGTCATTATTCTTAGTGTGACGACGGTACATATACTTTCTTGGCCAACCTGCCAGGCTGTCACTCGGTTTTTTCCCTCACACACACACAGACACACACACACGCACACACCTTGAGACAAGTTGTCCATTCATGTGCACATAAGACGCCCCCCCGTTAGCGTTTCCACGACCAGTTCATGCTTCCTGAGGCAACGACCGCTGTGGGATGTGACCCAGTGAATCATGGGAATACTGAGACTCCTGACGGCACGTCGCCGCCGTCTGTAAGGGTCTGAACAGCGGCGTTGGTGAAGGGAAAGAAAGAAAGGGGAAGGAAAAAAAAAATAAACAGCCAAAATGAGCGTGTCAGACCAAGTGTGTAAGTTTGCGTATTGTAGTACGGGCAGTTGTCAAATATCACTGGCCAGGGGAAACACAAGGCTGACATGTTAAAAGGTAACTGTTGGGAAGGAGGGAAAAAAGGTCTTTCTCTCACACACACACAATGGACTGACCTCAGTAATTGCAGTATTTCTACAACCTCCGTGTTAAAGGTGTGGGGGGGGGGGGGGGGGGGGGGGGTACAAGTCATAACTGACAAGAGTGAGCAAAGTGAACCAAGGTTGGCTACGCGGGCGTATTTCTCTGATGTTCCTGGGGAAAGGTGAAGGTGGGGAGTTAAATGAAGCATGCATGTGGTACTTCATGTCTCCCAGCAGACAAGACGGGAGAAAAAGGGGAGAAAAAAAAGAATACAGATGAAACAACCATGCCTGGCAGCACTTCCTGTCTGCCGCCAATCCCCCCCCCCCCCCCCCCCCCCCCCCCCCCCCCCCCCCCCCCCCCCCCCCACCACCACCACCATCACCACCCCAATACCAACATGGCAGTTTCAACAAGTCCAGCAGGTCTTACATGGGCTACACATGAGTACGGCGTTGGGAGTCCGGAAATGGCCGAGGTTAGAACCGGGAACACAAGGGGACTGGAACCTGTAATGAAAACCTTTGGTGGCCCACCCGCCCCGCGACCCCCCAGGGCCCTGCAGGGTTGCACCACTGTCCACACGTCCAGGAGAATGACACATTACAGCTCGCCATGCGTTGACGTACACTTTGTTAAATGACTCACTTTTTTTTTTCTTTTTTCCTTTTTTACGATTTTTAGATTTAATCCCTGATCTTTCTTTACCATTAACGGAAAACCAAAGAATGACTTGTATTCGCTCGTGTTCAAGGGTTTCTGAACCAAGACAAAAACTAACAGTCAAAAACCACACAGAAACCACATTTCATTCTTGTTTTTTTTTCTTGTCTTCTTCTTAGTCTTGATAGTAAATCAGTTACATTAATTTTTCGGTTATACATTTTTAGGCTTTTTCCGTGACTATAGGCTCCTAAAGCTTAGCATTACGAACGACATAACTGACTAAGCAAAAACCCAATTCAAGAGGAAAATAACAAAAAATAATAATGATCAGAATGATGACTGGACAAATATCACCCCCCCCCACCAAACCGCCTAAACAGCAGCAACTTAATTCAAATGTAGCAGGGTCATTATTACAAACTTGTGATTATAAAAACAATTTTTAAAATGGTGGATGTGACAATTCTCTCAGACTGGATTGTGTAGACCAAACATTATCCCCTACACGGACACACACAAATGACCATGACTAACATAAAAAAAAAAAAAATGAAATAAAATAAAAAGCAATAGGGTGTAAGGGTCAATAGTACAATTTTTAGATTTTCAGTTATGAGGGTGCTCCGGTAATGGAGGACACGTTAGTTGGTGGTTTTTCTTGCAACTCCTCCGTTTGAAATGACTCGAGTCCCGTGTGACGTCACACTATCCCTGATTTCTCCAGCGCTGCCACTGTTACAGAGCGGTTCTTCTGACAAGTCCATTACAAGTCGCACGCAACACAATTAAGGCTCCAGAAAAAAGAAACAGGTTTCTGAAAAGAAAAATTGTCAGTAGTAAGCCAAAAAATAGAGATTTTTGTTGATCTGAATGAAAAATAGATAAACCCTTGAAGTTTTACTATAGCACAGTTCCGCAGACCGACATTGTATCTGGCATCCTCCAACCTTGTTGGCACAGTTAAACCTCTGAAACATGGCAATGTCGCCCCCCAATGGACAAATAGGGGCAGGACGCATCAGTTCCTGATTGTACTGACATATAAAGTGGCAGATTTGTTACTCCGTGGTGCAGTCAAACCCTGATTCAATTCGAAAAGGGATGAGGGGGAGAGGGGGCGTGGGCAGGAGACGAACCCAGTCTGATGAGAACAATGGTAAAAATTGAACAAAAAAGTCTGAACAGTGTGGTAGGTGGGGGGGTGAGGTTACACAGAAATCAGCTTGTTATCCCTGCTCAAGGAGTGGGAGGAACATGGGCCATGAAAAGCACGTCTTGACGATGGCAAAGATTCACCAGGATTAAATAGAAAAAAAAATGAAGGGCTTGGTTTAATGTTCATATTCTTCTTCTGTCTCTTAAATCAAATGTTCTAGTGTAACTGTTGATCAAGCAAAAGGGATAAATATCTTCTATTGTTTAATCCGGTTTTGGCGCTCCTGTGAAAAGGGAGAAAGACGACATTAGCAATGACATGTCAGTTGAAATGTGATCGCACTGTGTACAGATATGAATGTGTAATCCACAGCCCATGTTGAAATCCAACATTAAGCTTTTTTTTTTTTCATTTGAGATGAAAAAAAAATGTATGCCAGATACCTGATCAAGCCGAGAGCGGCTTGGGATTGGTGCAGGCTCAAAGGTCTGTCGCCAGGAGTCGATGTGGAAAGAGAGAGACGGAGAAAACAGTCAGTAGGTTCACAACCACACAAAGCTGAGCTGCAATCAGTGAAATGCCTTGGTTCCTGTTTTACTAAGCAAAACACCTCCACACCTACATTTACATGTGAACAGGCAAGGTAAGGCAAGTTTATTTATCCAGCACCCTTCAAACACAAGGTCACATGACAACTTTAAAATGACGACAATCATTAAAAGACAAAATGCTGGAATGGGCTTGCAGGGAAAGTGCTAAACGACATGGGGGGAAAAAAATCATATTGTGATTATTTTGACAGATTGCGATTGCGATAGGATACACAATTAGTGGGAATGATCATTTTTGCATCACAAATTTCATTTAAAATCAAAATCATTCATTAAAATCATGATGCGATGTGTATTTGTTGGGGTACCAATCAAACATGTTTTCTTACATCTGGAGAAGATTATTTGTAGGCCAGCGCATCAACACTACAGTACATTTTACTCATCAAACAAACGCAGCTCCTGCGATCTGGATACTGCACTCGGCACATACAGTATTTCGATTTCGATCATATCTCGATTCAGCGTATTCATTCAGTATTGAGCATAGTATTTGAGTATAGAGTATTGTAGCGAGTGCATGCACTTCACCCACCTTGCGCACCTCCTCCTCCTCTTCCTGCCTCTTCTCGTAGTGGGAGAAGTCATCAAAGATGGAGGTGGTGTGTTTGTAGGTGGCCATGATCTTCAGCACCTGCTTGGCCTTCTCCAGGGGCACCTCCTGGGTGTCGCGCGAGTTGGTCACCGGCTTGTTGTCGTTGTTCTCCAGGCGGATGTGGCGCAGCTGGCCGTTGGGCACGTCCTTCACAAACAGCCAGTCCACGTCAAACTTCCCCTTCCACTTGTCCTGCGCCCACACGCCCGCGCTGGTGCCGTAGTCCACCGGCGAGCGCATCTCCGCCACGCCGCAGAAGTGCCCGCTGCCGTTGACGCTGAACAGCAGGTAGACGGGGGCCTTGGCGCTCATGGCCCTGAAGGCCGAGTCCAGGCGCTTGTTGCCGTGCTCCGTGCTGCACCAGATGGAGTACTTGATGGAGCGGTGGATGTCGTCCTCGGAGTAGCTCTTGATGATGAACACGCGGCCGTTCTTCAGGTTCCACTCAAACTCCTTGGGGTTGTAGCTGTGGGCCGCGCACAGCTTCTCCAGCACCGGGTGGTTCTCCCCGCCCGGGCCCATGCCTGCCGATGAGGCGGGCAGGCCGCCGTTCCCGCCGGCGCCAACCATTCCCGCCACACCGCAGCTCTCCAGGCCGTAGCCGAGGTTGCGGTTGCGAGGGGCCACCCAGCGGGTCTGGGGCGGCGGGGGCTGGGTGTGGTTCTGGTAGGGCTGCGGGGGAGGCTGATGGTGGTGGTGGTGGTGGTGGTGGTGGGGCTGCGGCTGTAAGGCCATTGGCTGCATGGGAGGTTGCACCAGAGACTGGGGTGGAGGGGGCTGCATGGGTGCTTGCTGAATGGGGGGCTGGGGGGACATGCCATGGGGAAGACCTAGAGGGGGCTGCTGCTGATGCTGCTGATGCTGCTGCTGCTGATGCTGCTGCTGCTGATGATGCTGCTGCTGCTGATGCTGCTGCTGCTGCATTGGACCAGGGGCCACTTTAGTCACCGGCCCCTTGTCCCATGTGCCAATGTTCATGTTATGCTTGATGGGTGGAGGCAGCGCTCCGCCTGGGGGCACCATGCCTGGCTTCAGCTTCAGCTTCAACTGCTGGGGCTTCGCAGGCTTGCTTGCAATGGCCGCCCAGGAGGTGGGTTTCGGGGGGGGCATACCTATAGGCATGGCCCCGTTGCCCGCGGGTGCCAGTGCAGGTCCACCGATCACAGAGCCCACTGCTTTGACTCCAGACCCCTGGCCAGTGATGTCCCCGCCTATCTTCAGGCCAACCATGCCCTGGTCCAGGCTATTCATACCAGGGGCCTTGTTGAGGGTGTCACTGTGGAAGCCTGTTTGGCCATCGGGCACCAGGGTGCCTCCCAGGGAGCTTGGAGGATAGTTGTAGCTACCCCCGTAGGCAGAGCTCTGAGTCTGCTGGCCCTGGGAGCCACTGGTGCCCCAGGCGGAGAAGGTGGGGTTCTCTGGGAAAAAGTTAAACCTGTGGGGGTAGATGCTGCTGCCCAGACCCCCCGGCTGGCCAAAGACAGTGTCCGGCATGAAATGATGGTCTCCATTACTCAAGGGTCCATAGGGAGTGAGGTAAGGGATAGGGGGGTCTCCGCCGGTGGACCAGGGGGCCTCGCTGAGTGGGTAAGGAAATCCAATGGAGGGGGCGTAGTAGCTGGACAGGTAGGGGTCAGTCATCGACTGGTAGCTGTTGTTCTGAAAAGCAAAGGAGACCGAACGTGTTAAAAATATCACCACAGCATTTCTTTTCAAAACCACACTTAAGATGGGCTGAGAATATTTTAGTACATTGCAACGACAACTCTTAATACATACATTATTACATTCAGCTCTAACTGACCATTTGTAAATAGCAGAGCATTAAACAACATAGATACCAAGTTTTACCTGATTTGATTGACCAGTGAGGTATGGCTCAAAGTCATTGTCATGGACATTTTCCTTCTGATGCAGTGAACCATTTTGCACTAGAACAAAATTACATTAAAACAATAGTTATTACAGTGGCAACAACTGTGGGGCATTTTAATGATTGTGCTGTAAATGCATACACAATTCCTTTGGACTTCTGGAACACTGACTCAATACATTTATGAATGAATGCAACACTGTATGCCAATTAGGCTTCAAAGGAAACAATAGTGCCGACTAGAACAATACACATCACCACCACAGGTACACTTTGTATGCGTTGGAAAGTGATTGCTTGTATGAATTGGATCCTTGGTGACAATAAAACACTATATAATGCAACAATGCATTTATGAATGGCTGCTTTGAGAATCAACATGGCTTGATTTAGAAAGTCATTTAGAAATGCATTTCTCTTTGACCAACAGACCTCCTAGAACTTCAGACAAAAACAGTGAATTCATGTGATTTTCGGTCTGCTGCCAGCCACCCAACCAGACAGACAGACAGACAGTCCTGCCAGAAAACGTGGATTCAACATGTATACCACCTGCTCTCAGAGTGGTATTTAAACAAATAGGCCTATCAGTTCAAATGACATAGAAATGTCAGTCAACAACCACGAGTACTACGGCTGGTGGTCACACTGTAATAGAAATAGGATTACAGTGGAATAACTGCAGTTATTTCACTGTAATGATCCGAAAGACACACTGTAACCAAGACAACATTTAGTGGAATTGGTGAAAGACTGTATAAAGATTGTGTTTGTGATAAGCAACTCACTTTTAGATGCTTGTCCCTTTGATCTCTGCATCGGCGATGGGTTATGCAGGGGAAAGAAGATAAGATAACGTTAACATTTTCAATAAATGTACAATTCTGCGTACTTGTTGTATTCTGGTTCTGTAACCATAGGAATTGACAGCCTGGTTGCATAAAAACGGTTTTGACAGATGCTGCATTTGGTGGTTTACAGATTAAAGCCACCTTCTCGATTTCCAATTGAATTATCAAACGTGTACAAACCATGAGTGCAACCAGCTAATATTAGCTGCTGTTAGCGCACACACATACACACACACGTACACACACACACACACACACGTACACACACACACACGTCTCTCAAATACTCTCCAACTTAATATAAACAAATACGTATCGCCAAACTCGGCAAATTGTGAATAGCCCCAACAAAGTGCAGTTAAATGTGAATCATTAACTTGCTATGTTATTTTCCAGGTACTAGCCTTGGCCTCAGTTTCTATGGACTTTAGGAGAACGAACAGACTTGCTCGTTCTCACTGAAACATTGATTTATCCATTAAGCCATCAAATGCACCCAGAAACAGATAAGACAGTATACCTTACACATCTACCCATCCACCTAAACCATTTAATGGGTCGCATCTAGTCTCTGGCTTGCTAAATGCACCGGTCAGTGTAGATGGCTAGCTAACATTAACTAGAAATAGCCATAGCCCGATAAATCGTTAGCAGATCAGCTAGCAGGCAAAGCTGACTAAATGCAAGATGCATCATTCTTCCTACCTGAGGGTCAATGCTTGTAGCAGACATAATTCATTAAACAAGTCCCTGGATTCTCACAGAGCCTTAGCTTGTGAATATTTTTTTTCAAGCGTTGTTTTTTGTGAAACAAGTTCCCTGCTTAGTAGTCAGCTAGGTGGCTAGTTACGCCGCGTAGCTCGGTGGCTAAAGGCTAGCTTGCGCTAGCTCAGCTGTGTATTTTCCGCTGCACGTATCTCTCAACTTCCACACTTCAAACTCTGTCGCCCCCCGAAATCTGTGTCCGAAAAAAAGCAATCAAATCCCGATACAGTTTTGAATAGAAGCGTTAAATGTCGGCTGGTTTGACCTTAATTACAGGGTTATTTCTGTCTTGGTTCGCTCTTTAGTTTGTCTTAATACTTCCAGACAGATCCCTCCTCAGTTGAGAGAAGCCTGTGCGCTACTTCCCCAATGGCTGGCTGCTCCATCCGGGCTCCGAGGCGCCGCGCGCCGCGCCGCCGCCAGGGGGCGCCGGGCGCGGCTCGCTTCCCTTCCCATTAAAAGCTTATAACGGAGCGGTGTGCTTATGTCTATGGTTATACTGAATATCAGCAATATCACAGCCGACCTCGAGTGTGACCATTGACGGTGATACGCGACAACAGGTTATGATTTGTTTGTTTGTTTCATCGTTTATTTGGCTCCGCCAACACAAATAGTTCCTCAACTGGACTGGGACTGGACTGTTGCCAAGCAACACATCAACATTTTCCTGCACACTAGATGCTACTTTGTGTAGGTCTACACAGTACTGCAGGCCAGCGTCTTTGTGTCGTGTACATTTATCTGTATGTTTCCTTTTATTGGGCAACCAGTGAAATAATAATATGTTGACAGATAACGACCGTCGATGTAATTAACGGTTGTAAAGAGCAGCTGTAAAGCGGAGTGATACATGTGTAGTTAAAAGTCCCAGTGCTGTTATACTGAATAATATCAGTGGTTCCCAACCTGGGGGTCCTGACCCCCAGTAGGGGCCACAGCTTCATAGGGGGTCTTCGTCCAAGCCCTCTTGATTTTAAGGCTGCAAGACTCTTTACAAGGACATTTATTTAGAAAAAGATACACTTTTCTTTAATTCTCATGTGTGTCGACGTCACCACCAGCAGTATTCACTGAGCTAAGCCGGCTACATGACCTGGTCCCAAAACAAAGAGCTGATGGAAACATGACCAAGCAGGGAGAAGAGAATGCTGAATTTCACCAAAAAAAAGGAGGACTTACCAAGACAGTTATGTTGAGTTTGGCTTCATAGAGGCAATGTACAAAATTAGAGCTGAATTTGCTATTTGCAGTGAGGAATTGGGAAATGAAAGTACATGACACCAGACTACTAAACCCCCTCAGATGGTCGGTAAACCCAGGGAGTTTTTCCTCAGAAAAAAGGACCTTGTGACCTTCCCTCAGATCATGAGGGAAGTTCTGCCAGGACTGGAAGGGACCAAAAGCAGGCAACTGTTGCATCATTCAAGTGCTCTCTCCTTATTGCCCTTGAAGCCCAAAATCCAGACGACAACGGTGAAGCGCTGATTAAACCAGCTTGCAGTAAAATGGCTGAAATAATTATAACTGTTAAAACATGATAGTGAAATTAAAAGAAAATCATAATAGACATATAATTGTAAAAAATATAAGGAAAAATACTTTTCAATATCCACAGGAAATAACCTGGTCAGAATTGTATACACATTTCCTGCAGGTATTAAGTTCACTATTTAGGTTCATTGTACAGTTAATTATTCTGTGCTGTTATTGTTTTTTATACAATGAATATAATGAAATATACATAAAGATATTTCAAAAGAAGTAGACTACCTTTTCCCTTGTATGTAATTGTATGTGTGCGGGGGGGGTGGTGGGGGTCGTCAGTGTATACAATGGTAAAATAGGGGTCCCTTAAGAACAAGGTTGGGAACCACTGATCAGTGCTTATGAAATGCCTCTTGTCCAATCAAACGACTCGGTCGGAACTACCTGTTTTATAATGATGTAATAATGTAGCATAACTGTTGTATAATGATGTAATAATGTAGCATAACTGTTGTATAATGATGTAATAATGTAGCATACCTGTTGTATAATGATGTAATAATGTAGCATACACCGGACACTTCGGGCAGTACTCAATAATCTAAATAGTTTCAATAATATCTACCTCAACTGTCAATAATGTTTAGGATCTTTGCCTCTACATTACTCTTATTGTGTAGGCTATATTAACATATTTTTTATTTTATATTATTGTTTATTTTATAGTTTCATTCTTGTTTTTGTTTTTTTATCATCCTTTTAATTCTACTGTCTTGTAGTTAACTTTCTGCGGTGACACGGCCGCTAGGATTAATAAAGTAGTAATCGTGGTCTTTGTAATCAGCGATGCCATTTTCCTCTGACTATTGATATTTATCTTAATTTATGTTAAAATGTTATACAATGGATCTCATAACCTTTAGAAGCAGCTGGGCCTTGACCTCAGTGAACCCTATGGCCTACACCTGATGCTCATGAGGCTCGTGTTGACCAGTGTGTGTGGTTTGAGTTTGTGGTTCTTCTCATTGTAGGCTAAAATAATAATAATAATAATAATAATAATAATAATAATAATAATAATGAAAGTGACGCAGAGAATAACCAATTTTTCACCAGGCCCGACAACTTTGCCAAATAAAAAAACTCAAAAGTATACGTTTAGGGGGTCAACAATGCAGTGAAATAGCCTAATAATAATAATAATAATAATAATAATAATCAAAAACAATAGGGACCTTCCAGTTCAAACTGGCTCGCTCCCTAATAATAATAGTGGTATTTCCCAAGTGGGGGTCGACGCAATTAACCCTCAATTAACCCTAAACGCATGACTAGGCCTATAGTAGCCTATATCAAATCTGGCATCGAGTTGTAATAACTCCCCCCTGCCGCCAGACGTCCTCCTCAGCATACGCCTCCATTCCCAATAACTGCCAATCAATCAATAATCATTAACGTGATTATTGACACGCTCCTACTTCTGTCGGCAGTTTTTATTTCCAACGGGGACGCTTAGGCCGTCGCCCATTCACGGGACCAGCAGCGGTGCGGTGTAACAGGCCTATACTTGGTCTTTGGCGACTCTTCTGGAAGTTGTCTTGTTTTTTTTTTGTGCGCAAACGGCACACACAGCCGCCCCATGTTTCCCTACGGGCGCGCCGCCCCTCAGTGCGCAGTCCGCTATGGGTCGCCGAAGTACCGCCTGGCACGCAACGAGAGTCGGGAGGAAGAAAGACGACATCCACCATCAGCACCACCTTTACCACCACCTCCATCACCACCATGACGCATGACAGGAGCGCCATGTTCCGCCACCTGGAGAGACGGCGCATGCGCCGCGAGGGCGAGCGGCTGCGGTCTTTCCTCCGCTGGCCGGCGGACGCGCCGGTGGCCCCCGCGGATCTGGCCCGCGCCGGCTTCTTCTACCTGGGGCCCCCCGGGGACAAGGTGCGCTGCTTCTGCTGCGGCGGCACCCTGCGCCGCTGGGTCCGCGGGGACAGCCCCGCCGCGGACCACCGGCGGTACTTCCCGACGTGCGGCCTGGTGCGCGGCGGGGACGTGGGCAACGTGCCGCTGGGGCCCGCGGACTCCGTGGACGGCCAGCTGGTCAGCCAGCTCCAGAGGATGACCGTGGACGACCAGGCGGCGGCGGGACACGCCGTCTACCCCGAGATGGAGGCCGAGGACGCCCGCCTCACCACCTTCCACAGCTGGCCCCCAGGGGCCTCGGTCCGGCCAGATGTGCTCTCCAGAGCCGGGTTCTTCTACACAGGTGAGCCAAACACAAGGCTGCTTGGTGTTCAGGGTCATAATTGTGGCCTTCTGCTTTCTATGTCAATAGCTGTATAGAATGGTTATTAGAGAAAGTATAACATAGACCTCTATCAAAATTTAAAAATAAAAAGAATAGCTCACAAACAGTCATATATTCAGAACGGGGCTAGTTCCTGCTAGAGACCCCTCTTTGTGAGGGAGTTCGTGGGACAATTGAACTGCTGATTCATGGGGTTGTGGACAGAAACCCCTGGACAGCGCCAGGCCTGCACAGGTCTAAAGGTCTAAAGAGAAGGTGCTACACACCTCCTATACAACATCAATTACATTTTCAGAGTGACAGTGAACGGACATAGTAATCATAGACATATTGGGGTACATCTCCACGTAAACAGGGGTTTTGTTTTGTTTTGTGTGTGTGTTTGTGCGTGGCATTTGAATGAACAGTTTCCGGGTCACAAACTATGATGATGGCGGTGTTTCCTTTCAGGGCACGGAGACAATGTGAAATGTTACTTCTGTGACGGCGGTCTCAGGAACTGGGAACCCGGGGATGACCCCTGGCAGGAACATGCAAAGTGGTTCCCAAGGTAACGGCCATCCTTGCACATGCTCACATAGGCTTACGCCATGATCCCAAAGACCAAATCTGTCATCCTTTCTCTTTTGTGTTCATATAAAGCTTGATGTTGTTTACTATAACCACGGTAACTACTACTTCGCGACTAATGAAGCGTTCATCCAAAGTGTCTGTAAATACAGGTATTGGTACTCAGGGAGGCCTACAGGTAAGCTGCGGAAATTAAAGGATGGCACCTTTACCCTTTTGAAAACAGAAGCTTTGGGCTGGAAGTCGAACACCCGAGCCACTGCACTGTCCTGCCTACTTTATTGTTGTGGTTGTCTTTGTTGTCGTCGTCGTTGTGGTCGTTGTAGTTGAGCTGCTGGTCAGCATTTAAAGTCCCCCTCAACCTGTGTGCTGTGTCTGGCAGGTGTGAGTTTCTCCTCCGGTCCAGAGGGCAGGGTTACGTCAGCAACATTCAGGATGATCACTTCCATCGCAGTGAGACTGTGGTGAGGAAACTGTGACGCTCTCATCCCTGCTGGATTCACCCCTTTAACCTTTGACCTTTCCTATAACTATATATCATCCATTACTATGAAATTACACTCACACTCACACACTCACACTGGTCCATCTCTACATTGACTCAGTATTTGTGTTTAATATGTGTATGTTGTTTTAGGGTGGATCAGAGACTCCTGTATCTAGAGACATCAGCTCAGGGAATGGTAAGGTGTGGTGTGGAACAAGGGCTGTTGTGCATATTATATTATACATAACAATACTTTTAATAACGTATTCCCTTCATCCAGGTAATATGTTTCTAATCCTCACAACTTAGGGCATGTTCAGACCTGGTGTTTTTTGTGATAGGGAAAAGTTGAGCCGACCGATTTTTCAACAAAAAAAAAGCTGGCAGCGCTTTTTGTGCTAAAAGCGCCGAGAGCGTTTTTTCTATCGCCTAGCAACAAACCCACTCTAGACCCGACGTTACTCACCTACTACGTATCCAGGCTACCCTTACATCGATGTTACAAAATGGCAAGAAACAGGCACTTTGGCACATTGGCACTTGCATTCGCCCTAACTGACGACGAGGAGAATCATGTACCTGCACGTTTGTGGGTGCAGATATCACTCAGGGAAGGCAGCAGCAAGGTGCCCACCATCATGTAGTCCAGGAGCTTCATTTCGATGATGCGCGATTTGCGGTGTACTCTGATTGGTCAGTTGTCAAAAAAACGCCTGACGACGGGCACTTTTTTCCTGAGAGTTGAACTTTTTTCAACTTTTTTTTACGCTCGGTGCGGGAGAAAAAAACGAGAGAGGCTGTTTAAAAAAACGCAGCAGACGTTTTCCAAAAACGCTCTGCTACATAGGAATATAATGTAAAAAGAGCGCTGGCAGAAAGAAAACGCTAGGTGTGAACACGCCCTTTTGATAGCTGGCAAAGTAGGCAAATTATAGATATATTAGATATTCATGACATGTTAAGCAGACCTTTGTAAGTAACCCTTTGTAAACCAAATCATAGAGTAAGTCAAATCAGATCCTCGGTCCCATTTTCTTTCTTAAAAACAAAATAATTTGATTCAGAATTGGATCAGCCTCCATGCTGCCCTGTACACAATGTTTGCAGTAACCCTTGCATATTTTTGTGTTTTTATATATGACCAAGATTTTTAAAAAGTGCAGTATTCATCATGTGTCATATTGGCACATGAAGTGTTAAGATAATACTTGATTGATCACCTTGATTTGTTTAGTAATTAACTAATACTGCTACTTTTACTACTACTACTACTACTACTACTACTACTACTACTACGGTTACTCTAATAGTCATTTTAATGAAAATAAATGAAATCCCCAAGAAATATGGAATAATCTTTATAATGCATTGTGCTGTTTTCGACTGCTTTTGCCTCCCTGTGGTCTGGTGGTGTCTGACTGTAACCCCTATAGACGTGGTGGCCGGTCTGGGGGGTTCCTCCGCCATGCTGTCCCCCGTGGTACAGACCGTGTTGCGCATGGGCTTCGAGGCCAGCCTGGTGGAGAGCCTGGTCCAGACCAAGTACCTCCTGAGGGGTCAGCACTACACCTCCGTCTCCGACCTGGTGACCGATGTGCTGCAGGCGGAGGGGGAGGAGAGGCAGAGAGAGCCGCAGAGCAGAGGTGAAGCCTGAGAGAGTGATCTCAGTCTAGTGGTGATGAGGGTTTGTCTCCCAGCCAAAAGGATCTGGGTTCGAACTAGGGCGGGGCGATATGGAATAATGTATTATCATGATAATTCCGGGTCATTTGACACAATATCGATAAATATCACGATATTCTTATGAATTCAAAATACCATTCCAGTCTAACTGAGGGTCATTACATTGAAGTATATGGAAATGTAAAGTATGGTATCGGACTAATAGTTTTCCTTTCTCACTGACGTTTCAAACCTCATATTTGATCATTTCAAGGGCATCGTAATTCGTTTATACTATTAAACTGGTTATCACGATAAGTCGCTATCTTCAATTCATGACGATACAATACCATTCAAAGACGATACTAACGATAATATTGAATTATTGCCTAGCCCTAATTCGAACCCCGTTGTTGCAGTTTATCTGTTAGGCACCATTGATCCCAGCTGAACCTGCTCATTATTGGCATGTATACAAATTCACTTCCACTTTGGATAAAAAACAAAAAAAAGCGCAGTAGTGTAGATTCAAATATATATAAAATCATCGTCCTAAACGTTTAGCAATGCTTGTGCTGTGTGTGCTAACTATTTTCGTTTGTTTTCGTATCATTTGCCATGTGTTTCAGAGCCAGAGGTGCGCCAGGGCCCCAGCTCTGGGACACTGAGGACACAGACTCCCATTAAAGAGAAAGGTCAGAGTTCAAAGTCCAAGGATACTTTTTATCTCAATCTTTTATCAATGATTCATACTTATTGTGATTGGATGTGTGTGTGTGTGTGTGCTTCTGCTTGTGCGCGGGGAGCAGCCGTGGACCCAAGTCCCGAGGAGCTGCTGAGACAGCTGCAGGAGGAGAGGACCTGCAAGGTGTGCATGGACAAGCCTGTGTCCATCGTCTTCATCCCCTGCGGTCACCTGGTGGTGTGCAGCGACTGCGCCACCAGCCTGCGCCACTGCCCCATCTGCAGAGCGAGCATCAGGGGAAGCGTCCGTGCGTTCATGTCCTGAGCGGCGCCGTTGGGGGGGGAAGCAAACCTAGTGGGGGTTAGAAGTGTTGCGTGAGAGTGCATGTGGAGGGAATCAAAGTTGGTGTTAGAAGAGTTGCGTGGGGCGAATTAGTGAGTCACACATTGGGGGGGGGGGGACCAATCAGGTCGGGAGTGTGGTTGTCTATCAATGACATAAACCCTATGTTAACTTTGAGTCAAACGTGTAAAAGAACCGGCCGGTCACTTCATCCGGACGGGGGGGTCCCCCTAACCTGACTCCGCCAGATGGAATGATTCGCGTTGGCTCAGCATTTCCATCTGGAATCGTTCCATTGGAGAGCCTTTGGGAGGGGGCGAAAATACTGGTTGCTGATTGGATAAACCATCTGCCTATGTTGGTGATTGACGGGCCAAATCAACCAATCAGATCAACGAAGCGTATGACGTGATAACAGAGCGTCGAGGCAAGCTCATCAAGTAAACCAGTCGGGAGAAGGGCAAAAGCATCTTTTCCTCCGAGAAAAGCCTCCAGTGCCGCTTTTTGCTCATATTTTAGAGAACGAATAAACTCTAATTCTGCTAAACTTGCTCGATAGCTGCGCGCATCTCGATCACATCCGCAGAAGCCGCCATGTTGTTTAGACTGAAGAGTCGCTCCTCATTGCGTCACACTTGAACCCGCGTCAAAACCAACGCCGATTGGACGATCATTTGGTGATCGGCTCCAAATTATCTCTGTCGTGTAATGCCAGTCTGAACTGTGAGTGGAATATCATGGAGCTCGCGAGATCAGGCTGGTCTCGCGAGGCAAGGGTCCCCCATCCTCCCCTGGGAATTTCGCCCCTGTGTGAGTGCATGTGGGGAAGCAAACTTGGTGTTGGAAGTGTTGCTTTAGAGCAAGGGCGAAATAGTGAGTCACACATTGGGGGGGGGGACCAATCGGGTCGGGAGTGTGGCTTCCAATGACATAAACCCTATTAACTTTGAGCCAACCATGTCAAAATACGGCACTTCATCCGTAAAGTCAGATCGCTGGATGTTACGCAGAAATATTTGTGGGGGAGGACAAATCAGTTCTCTTTGAACATTGGTGGGGACACGGACCCCCGATCCCCTCTGGGGATTTTGCTCCTACGTGAGATTGCATGTGGGGATGCAAACTTGGTGTTAGAAGTGTTGCGTGAGAGTGCAGCAGGGAAGCAAGCCCTTTTTAGAGGAGTGCACTGGTGTAAAAGTGTTGTATCAGTGGCCTTGGGGTTTTTTCTCTCCCCCAGTATGATATATAGGCAGTATCTATTATACTGCAGACATGTATAGTCATTGTGTGCCTTGAAGTTTTTGTTGATATTGTAATTATGCATAATAAATCATTTACAAAATGGCCTGTTGAATACGCCATGTTTATATAGTCCATTGTTTTAACAGACCTTGTTTTTTTTGGATGCAGTCATTCAGTGTTTATGTGAGAGAACCAAACAGACCGGAATAAAGGTCATGAACATCATCAAAAGTACTTGTTTTTTTTAATTAACAAACAACTATTTACACGTTGAACCTAAAGCACAATTGTTGATGAATCACACCATTGGATCACGTTGGGTTGTAGCTACAGTGCACACAAACTGATAGAGTAATACAAAACCATTTAGTTCCACTTCCTATACAAAGAAAATTAATTCCTATAATAATGCTGATTATTTTTTCTCTCATGTGGAGTCTAATACATACACAGTCATAGCAGGCATTGGCTAAATTATAAATTATAGTGGTACGGAAAAAACTCTCTATTGCACTTGAATACTCATAGTTCACACAATGACATAGAGCATATCACTAATGCTGTCATGAAGAGCACTAACCCAGTTCACGCTAGCTACAATGTCGTAGACTGTAAATAATATGTTGACCTTATATGACCCATACTAAGTTTTCATGAAGACTGCGGTTGGTATGTCTGGCAAACGTATCTCAAACTAGAGGTCACTTTAAAACTAAGAGAAGTTCTGAAGTCTACCAGATGTTATCAAAATGACAGAAAACCAGCTGAAATAATATAAAGAATCAAGCTTTTGAAAAATAAACATCCATCGCTATACATTTTTGAAAGATTGCATTCATATCCTAGCATGTATAGGAAATATTGCATTGAAATATAAGACAACATAAGATCTTTAAACTCTTAACTTGTTTTCAAATCAAATGCTTCACCGGACTGATAAAGACATAGCATGGGAACACATACGGCATCCGACAGGCCGTACCCAGCTCAGCATACAATACACCGACATGCAACCGTCTACACTTTACTGTTGAGATAAGAAAAGCTCTGTACAAAATATGAACAATGATAATGACAGATGACACCTTGCAGCTTGTACATGAACACGTGGACCACCAGAGGGCGGCAGTGAGTCAAACAAACGATAAGGCAACAGGAACTCGGCCTTAAGTTCAGGTGGTTGGAAGAAAGACAGCTCCGCGTATAACAAAGTGCTAATAACTGGTTAATATTACTTTAACCATTGATTACATATTACAAGCTTTAACCATCAAGTCATTGACTTTGATGTGTAGCCTACTGTTGCAAAAAGTCATTAAATCAAGGTTCAGATGGCACATAACATGTCATGTCAGTCATCATGATAAGTAGGCTATTGAGCTGTATCAGAATGAATCAATAAGAATGATTGGAAACCATGGTTATGTCTTTTTCATTATGTTCATATACATAGCAATACAAAACCCATACAAAAACATGCTAGTACACCTTTACAGTCGAGACCATAGCGCAGGAGGACCTGGGGTGAAAAGTGTACGTGGTTCACTCCTTTGTTAGTGTTTTTCTGTAGCCCCTCCATTTATCCCTCCTATTGTTTTAAAGCGCAGAGAAAAATACGGTGGTGTGTAATCTTTCCTTGAGTGTGCGTTGTAATCATCGCTGTCAGCAGTCTGAAGCAACCAGAACAGATGCCCAACTCTGAGCAGCGCAGACCCAATCCACCGAGTCTGGTTTCCTATCGAACACAACTAAACAAACAGCAGAGAGCAATACTGAACTGGTCATTGTGAGTAACAGTGGAAATGGACAGTGATAATAATATGTTTCTTTTGACTCAAGAATCACAAGCTCTTTTATAACTGCACCCTTTTCTAGCTTTTTTTGTTGCTTTCGGGCCGATTCATTATTACCGTTTTCTATTTTTGACAGGAGCCCTATGTAGGTTGGGTTACTACCCCTTCTCCTCCCTCTATGGCACTCCTCTCCCCTGGTGTCTCTCTCTCTCTGTCTCTCTTCCTGGACGGGCCTGCGTGTTTCTGCATACAGAAACCCTGGTCTAAAGTAAACAGGGCGGCCATGCAATACAATAGCTCCCTCCGCAGACGCCACTGTAATTCAGCCCTCCAGCCATGATGAGAAGCCCAAACCAGCAATCACACTTTGAATTCCCACCACAGTCTTCTAGGGACACCAGCGCCACGGACCGGGGAAGGTCACACTCACACAGCCCTGATCACACATGCACTGCATCATATTACACACACAGATCGAGATGCTGCACACGTTCCCAGTTGAGCGTTCATCAAAGTAATGAACCATAATGGCGGTTCACAACAATTTGACGTCGGCATTAAAAATCAAAGGACAAAAAAAATATTAAAAAAAGATTGATACTTTCCTAAGTGCACAGCATGAGACCACCACCATCATTACCAGCACCTCCTGCAAACGCCCCCCCCCCCCCCCCCCCCCCCCCGCGCCTCCTCCCCCCTTGACCCCCCCCTTGCTGAAAACAATGGAGCCAATGCCGGGAATCATGGTGTTTCCAGGCACTGCGCCAGTGGAATAACATGTTTGAAGTATGGGACAGTGAGGGATGAAGTGGAGCGAGGGGGGAGGAATGTGCGGCCAGGTTTCGGGGATCCGGAGAGGGTTGTGGGGTCACCGAGGGTGGAGGTCCGCCTCGTCACCTTCCCTCCTATTTACGTAGACCTGGAGAGAAGAGGAGAAACCATAGCCTGGGTTAATGCGGGACATGCGCCGCACACATGCATGAAGACGCACATACACACAGGCATAAAGACACGCACGCACGCACGCACACACACACACACACATACAACCTTCCCTCTTTCGCTCACCCTAGACAATGCTGATTAATCTGTCAAGTGGCTCATTATACATTCATTTCCATATTTGAACAGAATTAATATATTACATCCCAGACATAATACATTCCCCATGGTACTTAATTGATGGATCCAATTTTGAACAGAGCCGAGTGTGTTTGCTATTAACGTCGTGAATGTGCCGGAAATGTATAGCGAGGCGAATACATCACACTACAGTGTCATCAGAGGCATACATATAAGCTTTAGGGCCCATTGGGACAGATATATTAGTGATATATCACTGCTAAGATCCACACACTTCTACTCCCCCAACAATGATTAAGCGCTTGCTGTGCTACGTTTGGACAGTTACACTGTTTAATTGTACCGTCGGCGATTTGGAAATGTTGGCTTAAAGTGCAATTGTGTCCACATTAAAGGGAAAGAAATGTACATGTACAAATTGGACAAGGGACACTGGGACAGTGAAGAGAATCGTGGACTCGGATATTCCCACACAGAGCACTGCACACCCATACTTACGGATACATGGGCTTTAACAGGAGATGGGAGGGTTTCTCATTGACATGGTAGAGTGGGAATGGATCGAATCCACCAATAAAATCAACTGAAAATAAAGGATGAAACAACAAAAAACAATGACGTAAATAATCATGAGAATGGCAGAACAACACAAAACAAAAAAACACAAAAATGATAACGGTGAAACACAGTGTACAAATAAACAAAATGGGGGGGGGGGGGGTGATATGTAGTGCGGGGGCGAGGGGGGGGGGGGGGGTGGTGGTGTAATGGCTCATGACATCGTGGACACACCTGAACACACACACACCCTCTGTTAAATGTCTTTGTCATCTCATCATCGCATCTGTGTGTGTGTGTGTGTGTGTGTGGGGGGGGCATGGTACGTGGAAAGTTGGCCAGCTGTCAAAATAACCTCAGCCTTTTCTTTATCACTCAGACACAGAGGTGACCTTCACTCATCGACCCAGCGCTCAAAACCTTCTGTTTATTCTCCCACCCCAAGAATACAAAGCCGCTTAGGGCTGACAGGCATAGTGGCACGGCAAACACCGCCGTGCCGCGTCAGGTATAGAGGATAACAGTGTTGAGGGAAGCGGGGGGGGGAGGGGTGGACGCCTGATAATGTATATGTATATGTATGTATAATGTATGCTGAAGATGTAATCTTCTCTCTCTCTCTGTAAAAAAGGTGAGAGAAGGAGAGTGCGACAAGGAGAGAGAGACGAGAGAGAGAGAGAGCGAGAGAGAGAGACAGAGACAGAGAAGAGAGAGAGAGAGAGCAGAGAGAGAGAGACAGAGACAGAGAGAGAGTGTGGTCCGGACTAGATCAACTAGTAGAGCATGGCATTAACGTTGCCAGGGGTTCAATTCCCACTCGGACCACCCATGCTAAAAATGTATGCACTCACGGTATTGTACGACGCTTTGGATAAATGCGTCCACCAAATGGCATATATTTGCGTGCATGCGAACAAACCTGAAGTGTCACATCTCACACAAGTATCAGGTACAGGTAAAACTGTCAATATCTGCACAAGCCATAGAGCTCTTACTGTAATACACAGAACCACCAGAGGTGAAAACAAGGGTGGACCAATGGAGGCAGAGAACCAAAAATAGCGAGCGATTCCCACAGTGGCATAGAGCAGGGAGGCCAACTGATCCTAGCGAAAGTCGCCATATCAGTGTCTCACTGGAAAAAAGCAAGGCATCTGTGGACATTTTTTCACAGGGGCCAAAAAACAATCCCATTGTGATATCAGGAAGCAGCGGTCGTCTGGCGAGTGCTGATAGGCTTGCAGGATGACGGCAGTCGGCAACACGACTGTGTGGGTGGGCTTTGCCCTTCTCTCCTCTGAAGCTGCCCTGGCTTACGGGGCTAGTCAAATGTATCTGCCGGACACGTACACGCACACGTATGAACACACACACACACACATACATACGCACACACACTCTCTTTGATCATTTCATGCATTCATCACCCAACTTTGTTTGCATTTGGTTATTAAGTGTGGTGCGGTTACGAGTGACGACGGAAAGAGAAACAGACAGAGAGACATAAAGAGAGACAGACATACAGAAAGACAGACATACTGAAAACAGCCAGAAAGAAAGATAAACAACAAAAGAAGGGGAGACAGGCGAAAAGGGGAAAGACAAAACCCAGGCCATGCCCCCAAACACCTCTGTCCTGCCCTTTTCTGTATCAGTGGTTTTCCCATTATAGGCGGGCAGGGATCCATCCACTAGCAGCAAAGTGTGTATTCAACAACGCGTCTGGAAGACAATGATGGATATCAACCCGCTCTCAGGACTGCTTGCCAACTGAAGGAGAGCGACGGGTGGACACACAAAAGCAAGGGGATGTGAAAAGCAGCGACAGAAGGATGTGAGGAGGGATGAACCAAAATGGCCAGCAGCGTATTCTGATTCCAAGCTGGTCTCATAAAATGTTCAGATGATATCTTATGAAAAGTTATGCACACATTTTTTTGAGTAATCCTACGAATGTCCAGCAACCGTATCTCAACCCTAACCCTAAGCTTAACCCCAATCCCAACCCTAAACCTAAACCTAAACCTAACCCTAACAATAATAATAATAATAATAAATAGTAATAATAAATATATTTATTAAAAAAAATATTCCAGGTGTCCATAGCGAATCTTAATCTCCGTAATAACTAACAAACTAAAGATCATATACATTCACTGAGCGAAGATTATGAAAATAAAATGCACATTTCTCGCTAGAAATCAAAACACATTTTAATGCCGAAACTATCTTAAAACATTGCATTTTCCACTGAGAATAAAAGCCTTGTCCGGCATTGTTTTTGTTCTGCACTGCAGGGGCTTGCGCAGGGGCACTGACGCTGAACATTCGTAGGATTATGCACGAAAAAACATTTTTGTAAGATATCATACGAGAGCGTTGTATGAGGATACGTTGCAGATTCACATGAGCGCTTCTGGAAACTAGAGTCCAAGGAGTGCAGAAAGCAACATGGTCCGGTCTCTTCTCGGGTCAGCAACAGAAAAAACGCATCTCGTCTCGCCTGGGCGCGAGGATGTTAGTGATGATAGCTATGCGGGCCAGCGGCCGTGACATCCCTAAGCAAGCAGTAGCTAATGTAAGACTAGACGCGGAAAGTGGTTAGCGTCCGAGGGCCGACGCTTAACCCAAAGAGACATCGGCAATCGATCTCCATGGGACTGCTGGGTTTCTTTCTCTATCTAACTCGCTTTCGCTCCTTCCTTTTCTCCTTCCTGGTGTGTGTG
>JAOPHQ010006619.1:42500-45000 GCA_030340625.1 Merluccius polli
ACCCTCCCACATGGGAGGAATTAACTGTCCTTAAACAGGAAAAATACAATCACACAGTGCACTCGTGGCCCGATATAGCCACTAATTAGGAGTTAGCCAGTTGTAGGGGGCCATCCTGCCCAGTCATCCAGAGCCAGGCAGTTATTTATGCCCTAAAAGAAACCCCCTCCACCACCACCACCACCACCACACTCACACCCTTGGCATACACCCCACCAGTAGCACCCCACGGCCGGCCTTTAACAAGCCTTGATTGGTCTAAAATGGTATCATTTTACTGTGGTAAACAGAGAACCAGTGGACTGAGAGAGACAATGACATTCATCTGAACCATTGCCACTGGGCAGTTATGATAGAAATGTGAAAACAGGAAATGTACAATGGAATAATGGAGTATGACGCATGTCACCATTCCTTCCATCACCAGCATCCATTTTTTTCCATCCAATTTAAATGGTCCAATTTCTAGGGAATAGTAAATAGTCCACAAGTAGTATGACCTCAAGGCAGCAATTTGACACACTAAATTGAGAGAGAGAGTGTGTGTGTGTGTGTGTGTGTGTGTGTGCGTATGTGTGTTTGTGTGCGAGTAGATCGAAGTGTTACCGCTAAACGAGGTATGATGGTATGAGTTGAGCCATTCTCTAATGGGTTTTTTACTCCCATATTTTGTGTCAGTTTATCCAAATCTCAATTAGTTATAGGCCTACCTCCAAAGGACATACTCCTTATTCTAACCAACATGTGTTGATTACACCCAGAAGTTTATTTTTTTTTAATCATTATTACAATTTATTAATACAATTTATATATATAATATATATATATTTTTTAAATGAACTTATGGAGCACATTTCTTGTATATGTAAATGTATGTCTGATAAATTAGGTTTGCTTCTGGTTCAGGTGATCGCAGTGGTTAAAGTTAAATCCGATATTCATAGCGTGTGTACTTGCTTTATTTCCCCATGCGGAGAACACAGCGGACGGTCCAAGCCAGAACATTCAGAGCATTCATCTCCAGTTTCCTTTCGGTCTTTGCCAAGCTCATCTGAGGCTGTGGCTATGTCTCGCCGGCCTGGGAGTAGCCAATCACAGCAATGAATATGAACCAAAGGTCACACTGCTGCATTTTTCTTTTTTTTCATGGGATGAACCTCATGATGAATCTGAGTGGCTGGAGGACAGTGATGCCTCCATTACTGGCCCACAGCTGCACATTCTTCATCTTAATGAAACATCCTCCTCGGAGCCCCAGACTTCATATTTAATGGCTTTGTCCTGACCTTGAAAACCCCAAAGGTCCATCCATATTTTACTCTCTTTTTTTTGTTGTACTCCCTCCCTTCACTCTCTTCCTTGACGGACAGAAAGTAAAGAAAAGAGTAACCGGCTACGACAACTATGTGTCCATCGATCTGCGCCATGTGCTACTACGTAAAGAGGAAACAGATCATCGGTGTTGCAGTGATTTTAGCACCAATTTCCCTCCTCCTCCTCCTCCTCCTCCTCCTCCTCCTCCTCCTCCTCCTCCTCCTCCTGATCTTCCTCCAGGGACCCGTTCTTACGGAGATGCCACTGAATGCTTGCCTGGATCGTACCATCTGGCACAGGGAGAATGGATCTTACCATTAAGGAGGACCAGAGTCAGCGTCTGGCTACGGCAAAAATAAATAAATAAATAAATCCTCATGGATTTCTTTTGTTATATTAAGTGGCAGGGGTAATGGGTGGGTGGGTGCAGTGAAGGAGTAATAACAAAATGGTTTAGCCACTTCGCTGCGTTCCTCTGTTTCCGATGTTGTAAGTGTGTTTAGGGTGTGGTAGCAATGAAGCGTTTCCTTCCTCTGCTCTCTATTTAATTCACTATCTCTGTGTCACTCACTATGTTTTACTCTCGGACGACAATGTGCGGGGGAATACAACGTGCGGTGTAAATAGTGTGTGTCTGTGCGTGTGTGTGTGTGTGTGTGTGTGTGTGTGTGTGTGTGTGTGTGTGTGTGTGTGTGTGTGTGTGTGCGTGTGTGTGTGTGTGTGTCTGTGCTTGTGTGTGTGTGTGTGTGTGTGTGTGTGTGTGTGTGTGTGGGTGTGTGCGCGCGCATCAAGTATACACCTCAACAAACCCATTCAGTGCTCAACCAACCTGGGAGTTGCTGGCAAGCTTATGGCCCAGCCGAGCGGAGAGAGAATGAAGGGAAGGGAAGAGAAGGGAGAAAGTGTGCACACAAATAGCAGGGTGTGTGTTACACACATATGACAAAATCAGAGGGTGACGCCATTTTCCCCCTTCACAGGTTAAATGTATGCATTTTTGTTCGAAATGTTCAGTCTGGGGAGCAGGGGTGTGCAGTAGCTGGGGGTGTTCGACTCCCAGCTACAAGGCACTGGGTTTGAGCCCCGATGCTCCGCAGCCCAACCTGTAGACATCCTAGAGCAGGGGTATTCAACTAAAATTTCAAGAGGTCTGGATCATAATGTCACTAAACATGTGACAGTATAA
>JAOPHQ010006619.1:50000-60000 GCA_030340625.1 Merluccius polli
TTAGATCCAGTGTAGAAATCTGCAAGACCGGCGCTCGAACTAGAGAGTTGCGCACGGCCACTGAAGCATGTACAGTATACACATTGGAGAGAGAGAGAGACACACACACACACACACGCACACACACACACACACACACACACACTCAAATACAGGAACACACACACATACACAGACACACATACACATACACACACACACACACTCACATGCATGTGCACACAAAAATGCTGACACACACACACACACACACCCACACACAGAAACATGCAAAGATGGAATGGTTTTCAACTGTCGCTGTGTACACAAGCTCTGGGATTTCCAGCTTGGCCCTGGGGGAGCAAAGGTTTTTAACAACTGGGGGCAAACAGGGTTCAGGGCTAGAGTTTTTAAAAAGTGCTGCACATAATAGTACGCACTGTCCTACACACAGTCGAGTTTGGACGAGAGGTTCAATTGACAAGAGGAAAGTTTTTCAATGTGGGCATTGTGAACTTCTCACAGCATACTGAGTCAGCGGTGTGGGGCGAAGAGTGAAGGGCATTCATAACCACGGCTCTTTTAACCATCCCGGCATGTTGGATCCTGAACCGTCTTCACCAGCCGCCCCTCTCTCCCTCCGAACACGACACAGTGGCCTCTCCCCTCAAATGTATCTTGAAGGTCTGCCCTGAAGGTCTTTCATTTCATATTCACCTTCTCCTTTCTGCTCTTCATCCATATACTTTCATTGTATTTAATGTCTGTCTGTCTTTCTTTCTTTCTGTCTGTCTGTCTGTCTGTCTTTCTGTGTGTCTGCCTGCCTGCCTTTCTTTCTTTCTTTCTTTATTTCATTCTGTCTGTCTGTCTGTCTGTCTGTCTGTCCCCCTGATAAACACTGCAATTCAAACCACTAATCGCTCCACTAATGGTGTCCCCAAATAAAGCGCAGCATCCGACTGCCTCACACTCCTGACAATAGGAATTAAAAGCCCGAGTGGGAGATCCAGTGAGCCGTGTGTTGAAGAACGACCTGCTTTGTTTTAAGGCTCTGAATTTGTGGGTATAAAGTCCGCCAACTCCTAATCTCTGCCTTCCCCCACCACCACCACCCTTACACCCCTACCCCCCCCCCCCCCACACACACACACACACACACACACACACACACCCCTACCCTCCTTATAGCCTTAAACAAATCCTTGGCCTGACGGGATTGGGGTAGAGGTGGGCTTGTGGCGTTGCACTTGGTTAAGGGCGCGGTGCGCGCAGACGCCCAACGCTCATTAGCCAGCCCTGATTAACACAGGATTACAGTCATTAGGGGTGGCAAACAAACAATGCACAAGCACGCGGGGGCAGGGGGGGGCGGGGGGGTCCTAGATCCCTAGACGTCGATAGTCATTACAACCTGAAGAGGACAAACGCCAGCTGACAAAGTCCAAGTCGATCCTCTCAGGTGCCTACCCAGGCATCTCTTAAACAAAGGGATAGCTCCCCCCCCCCCACCCCCCATCTCAGGATTAGAGATTATGTGATTGGCTTCTACATTTGGGGGGCGGGGTAGGGGGGGGGGGTTTACTCACCACCACAATGTACCGCGGGCGGTACTGAATGGTGCCAAACAGGCCCAGGATGACGATGATGATGTGGAAGAAGTTGGCCAGGATGGGAGCCCACTGGTAGCCCAGGAAATCAAACACCTGTCTCTCCAGGGCCAGCACCTGAGAGAGGGAGACAGGGAGACAGAGAGAGACAGAGAGACAGAGAGAGAGAGAGAGAGAGACAGAGAGAGACAGAGACAGAGACAGAGACAGAGAGCGAATATGATTATTATATTTCATACGTCAGACCCATGTGCTACGTCAATGTGTTCCCAAATACCTTGCGGGGTTGTCAAATCAAACACACACACACACACACAGAACAGGAAATTAAATGGGTGCTGCTATTGTTGTATTTGTAATTTTTTTTATATAACTGTAAATTGTCTTATTGTTATTGTGTCAACATGTGGTATTGTTCATGGCGAACAATATATCTCTATCAGTTACTTATACAGCAGTTGGCTTACATTCATATGTGGAGACCTTATATATACAGTATTAAACAGTAGCAGTGTTTACAATGCTGCCTGGTGAAGGCCTGAAGCTTTAATAAAACAAACAACGACAGATTCATGGGTTTTAAGCCCTCCTGAATTGAAGCGAAGATAAGAATTTCCAGCCTCCAGGAACGGGAATGTACTGGGAACTTTATGGGAGACAAGGACCATCGCAAACAACTGAGCCAGGGCACTTATTAAACACACACGCACACACACACACACACACAGGATATGAAAAACAAACAGAAACCCAAAATGATAAAATGTACACTATAGACACTACAGCATTTGCACTAGTTGCATTATATATACCACCAATATTATGACAGTGAGCGGTAATTCATTATGTGCAATCTGTGAGTGCTTTAAAGATGCTTTTTTCACTCTGCCTAAGTGCTTCACTTTGCTTTCACATGAGGAGACACATCATTTGAAACATAATTCAATGGTAAAAAGGGGAAAGGAAACTCTATTTAAATCTTATGGACTTAAGAGCCCCTGTGTGCATCAGCCTCATTAACATAGCATGTGGGACCAGGAGATGGAGGAGGGGTACCAGCCATTTAATTACAATTCCATCACCGGGGCAAGGTGTGGTGTGTGGGTGTGTGTGTGTGTGTGTCTGTGTGTCACAGTGGGTGTGTTTGTGTGTGTGTCACAGTGGGTGTGCGCCTGTGTGTGTGTGTGTGTGTGTGTGTGTGTGTGTGTGTGAGTTTGTCGTGTGCAGACATGTCATCAGCAGCCAACCGTGTGAAGATTGATGAGTTTGGGAGGAATCTCGTCTGCTGCCATGATAGACGTTGTATTGAGTGCACACGCACAAAAGACACACACACACACACACACATGCACGCACACGCACGCACGCACAAAAACACAGCACAAACCACAAACAAATGTGCACTCGGTGCACAGTCGGTACACTGCATTGACTGCCCTACTTAATGGGATGGAATTGTTATCAGGAAGCCAACGAGACATTGTGACATGGAGACACAGAGCGTCCCCTTCAAACGCCCATCATCTCACATGAACACATACTGCTGCAGGGAGGCCAGTATAGTGGAGAGTCGTGGAGCGATGGAGTAGGGCTGGGCAATATACCGATATTATATGGATTACCGTGAAATCGTCGACGTACATATAGTGATATCGTCTTACATTTTGGATGTCGTAATATCATGATATGGCATGAGCAGTCTTTTCCTGGAGATTAAAAAAAAAACGAAAATACAAATTTGTCAAGTATTTCATTCGCACAGGAGTATACAAAGCTAGGCTTTACCATGTCGTTATTTTATATGGATATTATTATTATATTTATTTATTGAATTACCAGAAAACAGGTGATATTGTGATATTATCATTATAGAGATATAAAATGACTTATATCGGCATAGAATATTTTCTGCCATACAATAGAGCTATCTGTGTGTGTGAAACAGTGTAGGGCAGGGATTACATCACGGTTCATCAAACCAAATCACTGATCAAAGACACCAATACGTCAGCCAATGAAATATTAAAAGCGTAATTTCTATAATTTGAATAGCTTTCTATTTTACAGGCTAAGAACAGAGAAGAGATTCATTAGACAATGTGTCTCTTTGACGTCTGCATCGATAATATAACATTATAATATTTTATAAAGACACAAAAGTAGACCTAGCCCTAACCCTTCCCTCTCTGTCTTGTTGCCTTGTTTGTGCTTTTCTCTCTCTCTCTCTCTCTCTCTCTCTCTCTCTCTCTCTCTCCCTCTCCCTCTCTCTCTCTGAGATGGTGTAGCAGGCCTTTCACATTCTCTGGTAACCCAATAATCCATCCAGATGACAGCAATCAATCAAGGGTGGAATGGACACACACACACACACACACACACACACACACATTAACTCATGTACACAGACACACATGCATGATACATACAGCAAGACGCATTCACTTGTGCATGCTCCCATGGGGTTTATTCGGAAGTGGGGCAGAATTGGATCAACCAAACACCAATTCTGTTTCCTGGAGGAGCGCAATATGCTCCTAAAAGCTTCTCCTGAAGGCGCAAATAGGGCCGTTTAGGCTGATGTCACTGATGTTTTCTGCCTGCGTGGGCATGCACATGTGTCTTCAACCGAAACTGCACCAACCCTCCCACAATAAATACCCTACAGTCATTAGATGGCAGGAAGGAACAAGCCCCCCGTGTGCGACTCAACCTTTTGCTCTCTGTTGCTCAAGGTTCAAGATTCAAAGGGCTTCACCGGCGTTGACATTTCCAAAGAACAAACGTAAAATAAGATACAACGAACTGTACAAAACAAAAAAACTAAAAAAAATGTTATGAAAAATAAAATGAAATAAAATAAAACCTCTCTCGGTGTCTCTCTCTTCTCTTATCTCTCTACCTCTCTCTCCCCATCACTGAACACAGTAACAAGTTTCTTCAGAGAGAAAGGATGTGACTCATGACCTCTCACCTCCCCCCTCTGCCCCTCCCTCCACCTCAGGTAGTATCAATCTCAATAGCAATCGCTCAACCCTTCTGTTTCCCGCTCCCTGTGGCTATGTGTGCATGCATGCGTGTGTGTGTGTGTGTTGTCTCATAGCATCAGCCGCTCGTGGCTTTAGGCTCCATGACTCACTCTGAGCGCGGGTGAACTGAGCTCTGACTCATGAGCCAAGTCATGGGGTGAGGTTTGGCTGTCAAGCGATGGCAGGTGTGAGGGTTGAATCATAGGGGACAAAAAGGTGTCTGAAAGGCTCGTCTTGAAAATACTTGTATCCATGACCGGTATAAATGACTCGTATCTGGGGCTGGGCAATATGGAAAAAAAGATCATCATGATAACCATGGGGAATTTTACACGATATTGATAAATATCCGGATATGCCTATGAATTCAAAATACCATTCCTAACACTCTAACCGAGGGTCATTACACTGAAGTCTATGGATGGGATGGGACTAAAACTAGTTTTCCTTACTCTGATGTTTCAAACCTCATATTTTGATCATTTTAAGGGCCTATATCTTCTCATCGTAATTCACAAATCAGACTATAAAACTGGGTATCACCATAAGTCATCTTCATTTCATGATGATACAATACCACTCTAAGACGATAAATGATAATACCGAATTATTGTCCTGCAGCGCCACTTGTATACGCACACATGCCAGCTGTTATTATGGCACCGTACCTCCCGAGCGACCTCAAAGACGCACACTTCGCTAACACTCATCTAGACGATGACACAAAGAAGATGGTGGATGGGAGCAGACAGGGACCGGGAGTAAACACCGAGCTCTTGGAGTTTGTCACTCTCGTCTGCGCCGGTCTTGTTTTCCTCCGGTCTACTTTGACTCCTCCTGAGCAGGCAGGAAACTTCTGCTTGATGAAACTTTTTTTGCACAATCCAATTTTTCACCTCCTGCCTCGGTAAAGCCATTAGACACTAGCGCCTGGCTGCTCCCTCTGTAACTAATGGTGTCAATCTCAGATACTGAATGGCCATGACCGTGTGTATGTGTTTGTGTGTGTGTGTGTCTGTATGTGTGTGTGCGTCCATGCCCACCCGGGTATGTGTGTGTGTGTGTGTCTGTGCACCCGTGTGTATGTGTGTTAGTGTGTGTGTGTGTGTGTGCGTGTGTGTGCATGTGTGTGTGTGTGTGTGTGTGTCTGATTAGCTACGGAGGGTTTGGGATTGGGTAGATTGCCCATGGTGATGCTTAGCTTGTGGGCTCTGAGGACAGGGATTAAGACGGACGGGGTCAGTTTAGAAAAACTATTCTCCAGACAGACAGTTGAAATACAGTGCCTCAATTTAACACACCAGAGTTGTGTCGACAAGTAACTCCACCATTACACGCTCACAGTGCCAAACGAACGCCTGGGTAAAGGCTTCTTAGTCATCTTTAGTGCACAAATATTAGCTGCAGGGGCAAATTTTGATGGCTGCGGATCTATAACGCTGTGAGCACTGGAAATAAAGTGCGCTTGGCAGAGCCAGTAGGACCTTTTTTAACTGTAATAATGCAATATTATTTAACAGTGACTTCATTTATCAGTTCAAGGCATCCCGACAGTTATACTGTGTTGTCGTTCATGAAATACCACACCTTGGGCTGTTCTCATAGTCCCCCTTGCTTCTTTAACTTTTAGATGAATACATTTTATAAGTGTGTAACAAACCGGGGATAGGTCCTCTCCCCGGTCCCACACTCTCTCCATCTGTTGCACCGCTTCTTTACCCCATCATCATCATCACCATCATCAACATCACCATCATCATCAACATCATCATCAACATCATCGTCATTATCATCATCGTCATCATCGTCATCATCATCCACGTTTTTATCACAACGTTCACCTTTCTCGGGTCACCTCCTTTATTTCTCAGTCCATCTTTGGCCCATGTGAATCGCTCTCAGTGAGGCGTTTTCATTACTATGTCCTCTCCTGGAAGAGTGTAAATCTGGATCTACCGCGACAGTGACAGCAGCAGCAGCAGCAGCAGTAGCGGCAGTAGGACAATATATAAGGCGGTCAATACCAGCCTTCCTGAGAGAGACAAAAAAGGATGTGTAGGAAATAAATCAAGCCTTCAATGAGTTGGCAGCGAGCATCTGTTTACTGGTTCTGCACTCTGAGCGCACGTCACTCTCATTCCAGTTTTCCATCAGATCAACCGATGCTGGGAGCTGATTTACAATGATGCCCCCCCCCCCCTTTTTTTTAATGGACCCCCCCCCCCCCCACAAACAACACACACACACACAGAAAGTTATGGATTCTGAGCTGATCAAATTGTTCAAACATGTCAAAACTGTATAAATGTAGGTTTATGATTGGGTGTTGGTGTTATTACTAATTGCATGTATTTGTAATTGAATAGACATTTGGTCCATATTAAACGATTATTTGTATTTGTAGAGAGCCATGAAGTGGACAGACTTATTGACATGTATATCATTTATATTTAATAGATACCACCTGAGAAGCTGGGGGTGCGGCGGATACAGCAACTCATAGACAACGTCAAATTCCCCTATTGTTAAATAGTCTGAATGGAATGAGTTTGTGTCATACCTTATCGTATCTCTACATCTGGTCTCATTGTTGCTGCTTTTCAAAGTTTTCCCAGATTACGGTGTCAGGGCGTTTGGGCAATACAAGTTGGTAATTGGTAAGTGTGCCTGGTGTGGGTCACATCAAACCAACCAGCCAAGCCTGACCATACCAGCACATTTCCCAAGGAACTCCCTTCCTCTGGCAGGGGAGTCTTATCTCTCTCTGTCCTCCTTCCTCCCACCACCACTTATCCCACAGCTTATTTTTGTTTGTCCAACTTAGAACAGTTAACATTTTTTAGCTTTATCTGCAAATGTTTCTTTGGATCATTAGAGACTCTCTTTCTTTCTGTGTACATACTCTACATGCATCCGCCTGAAACTGTCCCAGCGCAGAAAAATGTGGCAAGTCAGATAAAATAGAAAACATTTCAGGGCCGACGCGCGGGATTAATGTCACTTTATAGACTCTGTCTCTTGCTAGTGCCGCACCCATACCTTCCGTAGGACTGGTCTCACATAGACACCAGACAATACGCAGATGTTCACACACACACGCACACACACACACACAGCAAATATATACTCCTTTGAATTCTGAAAGGTGCTGACAGAACTAAAATGGGACACAGAAAGAAAGATACAGAGACTGATACAAAAAGAATGGGTTGAAGAAAGAAATATATAAATATATATAAACACAAGTGCCAGTCAAACTCTCATGCTTCTTCTTCTGTGTGTGTGTGTGTGTGTGTGTGTGTGTCTCCCTCCCCTCTCCGCCTGCCCCCAATGTCCCAGACCTAACACAAACAGTGCAGGTTTTTTGCCTCCAAATTAATAGGAACGGATATTCAGCTGCCAATGCAAGGAAATGCTCACATCATGTCTCTGTAGTCGTCAAGAAGAACATTCTGTGTTCCTCTCCATAATTTACATCCAGTATTATTGATCATTCAATAATAATAATAATAATAATAATAATAATAATAATGATTGCACCCCTCCCTCCCTCTCCGCTTCCCTCCGTTTGAACATTTGTAAGCCACGAATGCGGCGTTACGCTATATATACGCGCGCGCTATGCTCCCCGCCAGGCCGCGCGCTCGGATCAGGCATCCACTGTGAAGAGTGACACGCCATTTGGCGGTGCATACACAACAAAGAGGAGGGGTGAGGGTTGAGGATTTGAGAGAGATGAATACGCTCTGCATTCTTCTCAGCGAGTGATCTGTCAAGATAGTCACCGCGGCGTTGGGCGCTCCCAAAGCAATTTAGGTGACGCCGCGTCGTAACAAATGGCGCCGCCAAAACTGTCGACATGGAAAGAGAGGAATGGGCTCGCAAATAGGTCTAGTTTTATCTCCATTATAGCTTAATATCGCTGTGTCGCTGATGTGGAACACACACATGCACGCACGCACGCGCGGACGCACACGCCGAAGACCACACCGCGCAATGTGTGTGCGCGCTTGAATACATTTACACACGCATATTTGAAAAGCCTTTCAGTATAACCTCATAATTAATGGAGTGTTAAATTGAAGACATTAAAAAGGGTGAAGAGTTGTAAAAGATGGCCACCGGGGACAAAGAGATGGGGATAGTGTTTGCTGAAGACCACACACATTAGCGTGGACTAAAGTACACACACTGCATACTTAAGTGTGTGTGTGTGTGTGTGTGTGTGTGTGTGTGTGAGTAGCGGCTCAGGTTGCGTCTTCCAATAGCATTTGTCCGTTGCCATGCGATGGGGGAAAACTAAGGACAGGACAGCCATTGACCTTACACTCACCTGTAGGTCTGGTCGGGAATTTGACCTTAAATGAACATTATTCTGGAGCGAGTAACATCTTTAAAGTGAATGAATCGACCAAAAGATTAAATCGTTAAATCGTCATTTTGTGAGGTACTTCTTGTGGGGGATGTTATGACGCATTGTGTGAGAATAATCATAATGTTAAGGTGATAATACTAACGATGCAGGCAGTGGCTCAGGAGGCAGAGCGGGTTGTCTGGCAACCGGATGCTGGTTACATCCCCGGCTCCTCCTAACTAAAAAGAAATCAGTGATCGGTATTGGCCGAAAAAAACCTGCGTACCGTGCATCCCTGATTACTATATAATTTAACCATGACAAGGTGGTCTAATTTTTGGGTAACAAAAATGTGTGTATCCACACAAACAAATATCTGGCATGCAGGCTCTACTGAGCAGATGCCTTCACGGATACCTGAGACCAATAGGTGGGTCTGAATTAGTGAGATCCCAGGTGGGATTGTGGATCAGTTCCAAGGAACGCACCGCCACACTTATTTCCATTCTCAGTCGTTTTTCTTTTTTTACCCATTGCATAGATAAAGGCCTCTGTGAGAGCGGAATAGAGAGAGAGAGAGAGAGAGAGAGAGAGAGAGAGAGAGAGAGAGAGAGAGGGAATCAGAAAGGGAGAGAGAATAATAGATGCAGAAACAGGAGGAAGGGAGGGAAACTAAACATAGAGATGGTAAGTCTCTGGGGTCAGGCTTATAATTGGCCCAGAGCGAAAGGTCTAACCACCCCATCCCATCCCCCCTCATGTATCCATTTCCTCCCTCCATCTCTCTCTCTACCTCCTTCCAACACCAGCCATTTGGTGCTGTCGGCCCACAATGATAAATCAGACGCTAATCAATAATTCAATTCCCATTCAAAGGTGCTCCATGAGGAAACAAGGAAAGGGAACAAAGAGGAATAAAGCTAATAAAAAGTAAAAAGACGGATAACACAGCGCTTTGTTCTGTAAAGAAAAGAAAAAAAACGCAACTGGAGGATCCCAAAAGGTCTATCACTGTGTTCATTACTCTATGCTCC
>JAOPHQ010006619.1:70000-85004 GCA_030340625.1 Merluccius polli
AGAAGACGGGAGAGCTGGAGGCGAGCCCCTCCGCCCGCGCGCGCCAGCCTCAGCATCAGCACCAGCACCAGTAGCGACTCGCCGCTGTCACTTTCACTGCTCTAGAGGGGGAGAGACTCACTGACTGACTGAAGGTTTGGAGATCTGCAACACAGCGACACAGCAAACACCCCCCTACCCCCCCAGCTCATCCACACGGCGTGCGGACTGCTTCTTCACAGGTGATGGCAAGCGAGAGGGAAGCGTGGTTGTAAAAAAAAAAAAAAAAAAGAGAGAGAAAGAAGAAAGGGATGCTTTCCGGAGCATGGTTGCTGTGAGGATCGAGGCGCGCCGTCCCAGGAGAAGTCATTTCAACATCTCGACCAGGATGCCGCGCGGCGTGCCTCTCATGGTGCATCGGAGGGACTGAGTGAGTAACGCACGCGCGCGCGCGCACACACACACACACACACACACACACACACACACACACACACACACACACACACAGCTGATGATGTGTAGACATTTTATGCCAACTATAAGGTCCACAAATGTTGCTCTACTTTTTTTTATGAGGGGAGATCCGAATCGCTGAATCCACATGCGTTTGCCGCTCCACCCCCCCCCCCCCCCCCCCCCCCCCCATACCTTGACGACTCCACCTGTCTGACTATAGTCATGCATGCGGTGCACAGACTCACCGTCCGTAACGTCCGTAACCCATATCACCCAATCGGCCAGCTTTGTAAAAACTTGTGCTGCTCTTTGGCAAGCAAATGCGTTCATCTCATAGGCGAACCCATGCGCGGATGCCATCTGAGATGGAGGACGTCAGCATCCCTTTTTTTGAAACTTTTTTAATTAACGTGAACGTCTGTGACTTCTGTGAAGTGGAGCTAATTAAACGCGGCTCCCGTCGCTCCCGTTAATACGATCATCATCATCATCATCATCATCATCATCATCATCATCATCATCATCATTAACCCGCACGCCGTGGCCTCCAGGGCGGGCGGGGGGGGGGGGGGGGGTGTTCATGGTGACGTCATACACCATGAACTCATCCTGAAACAAGTCGTTTCAGATGGTGGCTCTGTAGTCATGTGGGTGAGGATGAGTGGGTGGATGCGATTTTCCCCCCAACCCCATTTCATTTTCGTAACGCTTGCATAACATGTAACATCCCCTTCTTCACCCTTCACTCCAGCTAAACCTGTGTTGCTCAATCAGCAGCAGTGTGAATAGTTTCCTTGGTGTCTGTAATGCAGGGGGTCGTCCGGGTCTGTAGCTCAGTGTGTGTAACAGTGGCCTCACCTGTACATCTCACTACATTAACATGCCCACCGTGATGCGGGGCCGTGTGTGGGTGTGAGTACAGACCTCTACTGCAGGCTCCGTGCATGTAGATGAATGAAATCCACTTGCGATGCAGTGAGTGTATGCGCCCCCAGTGTGCCTGGATGTAGAAGTGTGTGTGTGTGTGTCCATATTTGCGTGTGTGTGTGCAGGCGTGCATGTATAAAAGTGTGGGTGTGGGTGTCCACTGTCCATATATGCATGTGTGTGTGTGTGTGTGTGTGTGTGTGTGTGTGTGTGCATGTGTGTGTGTGTGTACATCACCTCATTACAATCATTGTGTTGACTTAAGCAGGAGGGTCACCCTGGAGGGGCCCTCCCCTCATCGTGGAGCGATGCCCAGAATTCAGTCCGGCTCTGATCATACACACGGTAGAGGTGGAGGCATGTCAGCGTACATATGGGGGGGGGGGGGGGGGGGATACAAGCTATTCCTTTTACCTCGACTCATCACATCCCTGTTTTTGTATGATCTGTGTCGGCTGGAATGAAAAAAAATCCCACTTCTTCAGTTCTTACTAGCCTCAGGTGGGCCGGCCTCTGGCACATTTTCAAGCTACCGCCACCAGCAGTGTATTCAGTATGAGGGATGTTTGAGATGCGCTTCAGGGCTGCGAACTCACGATTATTGTCGTCGTCGATTAGTCTGACGATCATTTTTTCGATGAATCGTTTACTCTAGATGTCGTAAATGACATGACAAGTTACCAGAGTGGCTTACATTTCCTGCTTTATCTGACAAGCAGCCAAGGAAAACTAAAGTATTCATTTTATAACGATCCATGAACCATTTGAATCCAGAACACGGGTGGCGTCGGCGCCCCTCACGTCGCCACGTCCTCCCAGTAACGCAGTCCTCTCGTCGGGGCGGTGGCTCCGACTGTAAACGGGCGCAAAACCCATTCTCTGTTGTTCTCCCCGTGCCGTCGCGTTTGATATTTCCGGATTCTTTCTGATGTTGCGTGTATTAAACATCACGTGTGTCAGAGGACGGTGGGGAACACAAGCAGTGGGAAGAGGAGGGTTATGGAAGAGTCAGCTGGTCCCCACTGGCCAGAGATAACCATCCTTGGTGCTGCTGATTCACCCAAGGGGACAGAAGTGGAACGGTTGCTCTCATGCCTCCCTCCCTCCCTCCCTCCCTCCCTCCCTCCCTCCCTCCCTCCCTCCCTCCCTCCCTCCCTCCCTCCCTCCCACCTTCTATACCATCTACCCCCTCCTGCCTCCATCTCTTACAGAGACGAACAACAAGCTCTCTGGGGTATTACACTCACACACCTGGACCCAAGCGCTCGTGCTTTATCTCTCTCTCTCTGTCTCTCACTCCCCCCCCCCCTCCTCTCTCTCTCTCTCTCTCTCTCTCTCTCTCTCTCTCTCTCTCTCTCCATCTCTGTTGCTCTCTCTCCAACTCTTTTTCTGGCTCTTGCTCACTCATACTATCTCTCTTTCTCTTTCACTCCCAATCTCTCTCTCTCTCTCTCTCTCATTTATATTCCCTATCTCTGTGTCTCCCCCTCTATCTTTCTCTATCTATATCTGCGTCACTCTCTCTTTTTTTACTCTCATTCACATTCTTGCTTCCCCATTCCCTATATATATATATATATATATATATATATATATATACGGTATATATATATACGGTATAAAATATGTGTGTGTGTGTGTGTGTGTGTGTATGTTTGTGTGTTAGCACACACACACACACACGCACGCACGCACGCCAGACACACACACTCACACATACTCTTACTAGCCTATATGTGCCAGAAGAATTGTATTGTATAATTGAGTGTTTTGTGAAGGCCTCCACTTGCAGGTTTTTACACACTCGGTGGATGACCATATAATGTTCCTGTGGTTCCAGGGGAGACTGTGGTTTATAGGTCACATGGTATTGCTCATGAACCCAGAAAGATGTCATTGTGCTTGTGAATGGCTTCACGTGTCTTCATATACATTACTCTAGCTTCCTGCGAAGTGTGTGTGAAGCGAAGGAACTATAGATGTGTGACCTTCTTAGACTGGTCTGTCGCTTGTTAGTGGATCTCACCGTTTTCATGTGTGTGCATTATTTAGTTGTGTGTGTTTGTGTGTGTGTGTGTGCATGCGTATGTGAATATAATGCGTGTGTGTGTCTGTGTGTGTGTGTGTGTGGCTTGTCTCGTGTGTGTGTGTGTGTGTGTGGCTTGTCTCATGTGTGTGTGTCTTTTGTGTGTGTGTGTGTGTGTGTGTGTGTGTGTGTGTGGGTCTATATATACGGGCTCTATATTTGCTTGTGCGGCCATTCAGAGAGATGTGCCTTCTGTCTGGGCGAGGCGTGCCGGACCTCCACCTGGTCTGCCACACAGCATCAGAGCCATGGACCTATAGGAACGACAGACTCAGGCCTCCGCAACCCACTGTCTGTCTGAATCGTCTTCAATTATTAACGCTGTGCGTAGGGCAAGTACACGCACCGGAGAGGCCAAGGAGAGTATGCAAGGGAATGAACATGTGGGGCTTGTACATCAGAATGCACCATGGGATTTCTTGTTGTCGATTGTCTTTAAAGGACTCAAGAGAATTGTAGTCCTGTAAAATCATAAATCAACGTCAACGTACCGTTAACATACCATTAACATACCGTCCATTAGCCTAGGTTACTGCTAATGGAAACGCTTTGCCGCCGTGTCTCGCATGAGAAACGCTGTGGCAGCTTCAAACACAACAATGATGACAAATAATTTCACGATGAATGACTAAACAATGACCAAAAAAACATTACTACTAAGATAATAACTAACATTACAATGCTGATATGCTTCCAAAATGGAGGCAATCCCTAATTCTCATAAGCCCTATGGGTAGTAGTGAGAGCAAGATGGACAGGAAGAAAGAGGGGAGTGTATAGTGATTGTCCGATAGTCCACTACAGAAGGAAGGAAAGAAGAAAGAACAGACGTCTTGCACAGTCATAACAATATGAACTGGGCAGGGTTTTCAAACTCACAGCCAATCAAATGCTTGGTGTAGTTTTTTAAACATTTTGTGACACATTACTCAGGTACTTTTATCACTGTACATGACTGATCTGATTCTTTCTTACTTCCTTCCTTCCTTCCTTTGGTAGTGGATATGTTTGTACACGCCCTAGTACAAGCCCTGATGTAGTCCACTACAGAAGGAAGAAAGGAATAAAGAGCAGACGTCTTGCACATGTCATAAAAGTACCTGAGTATGGTGTCACAAAATGTTTTTTTTTTAAAGTGTTTGATTGGCTGTGAGTTTGAAACCCCACTTAGGAAGCCCAGTTCATATAATTTGACAGTATGCTGTGTCTCACATTTCTCCGGGTTTCATTCTGCCATTCTGTGTCTGAAAGAGACAATGAATCTGGTGGTTGGACTGGGACGGTCTAATGCATGGGCAAAATGTATCGGGGGCATAAACATCCAAATTACGATTAGGGAAAATGTACCTCTTGTAAGAATGTTGCGTGTTTGTATAAAATAAGATGTACCCCATAGAGCAACAAGAAGAGAGTACCCGAGTGAGGGGTTAAAAAAACAAGTCCAAGCGTTGGATTGGCTGTGCGTCTGACAACCCCCTCGGAAACCCTCCAGTTCACACGTTGACAGCACACTGTGTCCCACATTTCTCCTGGTTCCTGTCGTCTTCGGGGTGAGGACTGTTTGCTCGGTGTGCAATATACAACATGCATTATGGTTGACATCACAACACAGTGCCAGTGTAAGGAATGTTCAAGCACTTAAATTAACGCTATGGAAGCATTCGCACACGAATACCTTTGGTACATTTCGCCATTATCAGTCATTATCTTCATCTCAGCCGCCTTTGAGAAGAGGCTGAGAATATTTGTTTTCAGGAAACAGCAGGGAGACAACAATTATCCCTTTGGGCTTAAAACCTTAATTTAAAAAAACAGAATTTATCCCTTACGTGTGCAATGCGAAAAATGTAACCTGTGTGTGTAAATGAAGTCGTTTTCTTGGTTCCAGCAGTAAACCCACTCCAGGGCTTTGGGAGCGTACACTAACAGCTTGGTTTGTAGAATCTTGCATCACATTTATTTCACACCCCGCCAGATGATGAATTCACACGCTTGTTAACACGGGCACTACGTACAAGTGCCCACCCCCCCCACACACACACACACACGCACACACACACACGCACACACACGCGCACACAAGCACATTCTCTCACACGCGTCCTGATTCTCTATGCATGTATTTTTATCGTTTTAATGAATTCATCGGTGGAGTTTGCTATTATCGATGTCGAAGAGCGCCAAATACAAGTTGCATTGCCGAACATATTCAAGTTGCTTTTTATTTGATTTATTTCAACAGGAAAAAATAATTTCATCCATTTAGTATTGAATGAGTATTGGGTTATATGTAAAGCATTGTGACCTCTTTCCTGCAGTTACATCCCATTACATTACATTACATTACATTACATCCCATTACATTACTTTCCATTTCATTCCATTAGAGTTTATGTCCTGCACATGATAATGTGATTCTACAAGATGGCATCAAAAAAAACATTGCAGTTCAACATTATGCCGGTTTCAATGGACTTCCCGGTATATTTGACCACTGTCATGTGTAATAGAATCATAATAATGGTGTCATTAGCGTGGCCAGTATAGTGTATTGCAGATAACATGTCTGCTCGCAATGTCGCTCTCGCACATTTATAACAGACGGCACGACATCTTTCTATTAGACATGCCAGCCGTGTGGACGTTGTGCAGATAGAGAACAAGCAGTCCATGAAACTATTGGCACGTTTTTTTTTGTGGCCTCATGGGCTAGAAAGTTTCATTAATATTAATTTGCTGGAATTCATTCACTATGCTTACTTGCTTTTGTGTAGTTGTCCTGTTGTCCTAAAGTCCCTTCGAGCTGAGAATGAGTCTAATAAATGGCCTAAAAATAAACTCTGAGAATACTCAGTAGTCAATTGTGCTATTTGTCTTCACTATGGTGTCAGTGAAGTTGTAATTGATTTCTTATTGTATATGAATAAGTATGGTTTTACTCACATGAGTGGCACACACTGCATATCCTCCTCTGTCTCGGTCGGTGCCTCTTTTCATTATGAATATCACAACTGTGACTTATTACCAGACACATTCATATTCCATTCATGTCTCCTCCAGTCAGAACATGCATGTGGAAGTTGTTGTGTATATCTAGCTAAGATAACCTTTAGCTCGGCGGGCTCATAATCGATTCCTCTGGCGTACAGGTGTGCGTCAGGCCAGATCAAACTTCACCCCCCAAAGATCACCGTGGATACACAATGCAGTCACAGTTTCTGGGCTGTTTATTTATTCATAGAGGACAGTGTTGTGCAGACAGTGTTTGTTAACCCGTTTTGCCGTTAGGTGTCTGAAAGAGAAAATGAATCGACTGGGACAGACTGTCGCAATTTCTCGCGGTGTAAACCCCGATAAATTGTCAAGATCAAGATCTAGAAGATCAAGATTTTGTCAAGATCAAGATTAAGATATACCCCTTGTAAGAATGCAGCATGTTTGTATAAAATAAGTATCTGCAAAAAAAAATATATATATATATATTTATATATTTTTCCCAGAGCAACGGGGAGATTTATAATTCTGCAAGTTGCAGATTACATTGATACATTTATATTATTCATAATGTATTATTTATTTAAAAGCACGGTTTTGAAGCAAAAACACATAAACACACTTAAAATATACAAACATATACATGCTGTACATATAGACAAACCACAGATACACACACACACACACACCCACACACACACACACACACACACACACACACCGTATCCGGTTGTGATGTCTGGAAGCGCTGGGAGCCGCGGGGGGAGTGGTGGTGGGGGGCCTGCAGGGAGAGGCAGATCCTGTATTGATTGGTTTGGTAAGAGAATCCTCGCTCTGTAGTCGCGCTGCTTAATAAGAGTTGCTCAAGGGGAGCCCATCGCGTCGGCCGGCTCCACTCCAGAGGCTGCACTCAGCCTTTAAGGGGATCATTCACACCAAAACATCGACTGCTACATGATCCGTTTAGACTTTGTCGTCGCCGGCGCTGTTTAACGACCGTTAATGTCGGGAGGACGGGGGGGAGTGCTTAGCTTGATTTTGTCTTTGTTTTTAAGTCTTTATATACATGAAATATGTACAGGATAATCCACCACGAGGTGTGCATGTATAGAAAAATAATGACGCGAAGCAGAGGGGGGTTTGCACACCTCATCGTGGATTATACCTTCGATCACGTCATAGCCATGCATGTTATTGGAAAATAATCAACACCTCTCCAGCCAATCAGAATCGAGTATTCACCCGGGCCATGGTATAAATTACATTATATTACCAAAAGACTCTTCTTGTCTTCATGTGTTCTCGTAGGGGGAGAGGGGCTGAACATCCTGTGTGTGTGTGTGTGTGTGTGTGTGTGTGTGTGTGTGCGTCACAGTATCGATGACGTGGTTTGGGTTTTGACAGGTCTTTGTGTACTGACTACCTTATGCTTGTGGTTATTGTGTGGCTTGATTTGTCTCTATTTATAAGTCTTTTTACATGAAGATGAACATTACATAACCAATCTGGCTCGCCTTGTCTTTGTGTGTGTGTGTTTGTGTGTGTGTAACAGGATGTGGTTTGTGTTTTGACATAGGGATTTGTGCATATCACTGACTGCCGTATCTTTGTGGTTATCAAGGAGATAAGCAATCTGAAGGAAATGTTCCAGGGAGGCAATGAGCTATTTTGGGAGGCAGCAGAAAGTGACACAATTGAACCTCAAAGACAACGTGAACATGACATCCATAGTTTGTTTAACTTCCCTCATTTTGATGTACCTGTACAGGATATTAATGTGAGACAGAACAGCGTGAGACAGAACGCTGATTTGATCCTTCCAGGTATGGTTGCATTCTGCAAAAGCGACTCAATGCCGGTGTAGCTGGAAGTTTGTCAGCCCGTTGCAGGCAACAGGAAAGTGATATCATTGGTTGAAATATATTTAGTGTTAGATTTGGATTTAAAATAGGTAACACAACTTTTTCATTTGGCATTATGAGTAGGTGAAAATTATATTCAATTCATTTTCTCCTAATTTTCTCGCATTTTCCACCTTGCAGATAAAATGGGCAGAGATTAAGCAAACCTCAGAAAGACTGAACTTGGGCCCCATAACTTTTAATTAAATTAAAATATATATATGTTAAAATGTTACATGTTTATGGTGGGATATTTATATTGTAAGTTATTGTTACTTCCACTTTAATCATTTTGATGAATATGGAATTAATTTATCCAAAAGTTTGTTTCTACTTAATTTATGTATCTTGTTGAGGGGTAAGAGTGTACTATTTCTGGCTGCTTTTTGGATAAATAAATCTTTGTTATTTAAATATTCACCTCCTCATGGAAAAGCCTTGTTCCAAGGAAGTTATCTCTCTTAGCCCCTGACTCTCTCATTGTCTCTCTCTCTCTTTGTCATGCAAATACATTCTCACACAAACACATTTATTTATATTATGTACTTGATTTTTTGTGTTGCACTATTTTGATCCGCTGTAAAAACCCACTTTCTCTCTCCTCTTTACCACCAGTTAGTGAACTATTATTACAATTACTAGTAATTTAGCAGACAATTGTATTCAAACAAATTTGAACTGCACTTTCAGACACAGGTCATTAGGAGATATAACCTAGTACAGAGATGAACAGAGGTGTAGATGCAGTCCAACCCACCTAGTCACGTAAACCTGCCCCAGTTGATTTTATGCTTGTGTGCCTTCACTTAATAAAGCCATCTATGTCTGTCCATTGCCATCTGATCAATAGTGGACAGCAGGAGTCAGCAGTCCAGCTCTAATGCGATCTTTACTAACCCACTTAACAATGCCGTACGCTCACACAATTAAAAGAAGGTTTTGCACTCTATTAACCCAATGACATGGCCATACAGGCATTGATCCGGTCAAACATGCGTATCATACGAAGGAGCGTCGACCACTGCATGGCCTTTCATGTGTTATTTAGTTTGTTAAAGTAAAAATGTCATATGCACTTCACATGCGTTTGCCTTGAAGTCGCCGTCTTGGTGCCTGTGCGATGGGTGGCGTAGCAGTGTGTGTGTAAGGAGGTGTAAGGTTGCCGTGGCCTTGCAGAGAAACTGCATCAAAAGCTAGCATGATGATTCACCTAAAGAGAGGAGCCTGATCCTCCATTTGAAGGCGCCCACACGTGTGCTCTCTCTCACTCTCTCTCTCTCCCGTTTATCCCCTTTCCCCCATTGGTTGTGCGAAGGACTTTCCAGAGAGAGAGAGAGAGAGAGAGAGAGAGAGAGAGAGAGAGAGAGAGAGAGAGAGAGAGAGAGAGGGAGAAGGAGAGAGAGAGAGGGAGAGGGAGAGAGATGCGGTGAACGCGTATGTGGGTTAACGTTTTCTGAATTCACCTGGGGTAATGGCTTTTCCATAAGCCCGCCATTGTTGAGGTTGACCCGGCTTTTAAGAGGGAATCAAATCGATGGCTTCTCTGTGTAAGGCTGGGAGGCGCCGGCGAGCAGAGTCCCGCTCTGCGCGGCCGCGATAAGCTCACGGCTCAACGGCCACCGACCGCTCCTCCACTGGAAACAGACTCTCCAGTGGAATTAGACACAGGTTCCCCCACAGCACTCAGAGGCAGGTGTTAAAGGGGAGAAGCAAAACAGTTTGTTTGTGTGCGTGTGTGTGTGTGTGTGCTTAGCACTTGCATTTGAGGTTTTTCTTAACCCACCCCCCCCTTCCCCCTCATGTTCTGTAGCTCAGACGCACAACATATTGTTTTTCTTCTTCTTCCTCCTTTCCGACACGTCAAGGCGTTGCAGCAGCGCACACCGCGCATTTGATGCAAGCTGAAAGTCGGCGCTAGTTGGCGGTTAGCTCGTCGGGATGTCTCCCATTGCTTTTGCAAGCGTGCAGTTGTGACTCACCCCAGAACCAGGAGGTGTGCTTCAGTTTTTTTGTTTTGCACGGCTGCTGACATACATACTCATCTTCACAGTGCACCCCCGTGTCTCTCACACCCAGTGTCTCACTCTTCCTGGCGCCCATGCGCTCTCTCTCTTACTCTCTCTATCTTGCGGTCTCTTGCTTGTCCTCTCTCTCTCTCTCTCTCTCTCTGTCTCTGTCTCTGTCTCTCTCTCACGCAATCAGAGAGAGAGAGTCTCTGTCTCTGTCTGTCTCTCTCTCTCTCTCTTTCTCTCTCTCTTGTGCACCCTCTATCGCACGCTCTCTCTCTCTCTCTCTCTCTCTCTCTCTTTCTCTCTCTCTTGTGCACCCTCTATCGCACGCTCTCTCTCTCTCTCTTTCTCTCTCTCTTGTGCACCCTCTATCGCACGCTCTCTCTCTCTCTCTCTCTCTTTCTCTCTCTCTTGTGCACCCTCTATCGCACGCTCTCTCTCTCTCTCTCTCTCTCTCTTTCTCTCTCTCTTGTGCACCCTCTCTCTCTCTCTCTCTCTCTCTCTCTTGTGCACCCTCTATCGCACGCTCTCTCTCTCTTTCTCTCTCTCTTGTGCACCCTCTATCGCACGCTCTCTCTCTCTCTCTCTCTCTCTCTCTCTCACTCTCTCTCTTTCTCTGTCTCTCATGCGATACCATCCTTCTCTCTCTCTCTCTTGTGCACTCTCTCTCTCTCTCTCTCTCTCTCTCTGACACACACACTATGTGCCTTCGTCTCTTGCCCACACGTACACAGACACACACAGATATATAGACACCTCCATGGCAGGGGGTGGATGTGTGTTGTATGTAAACTGCTGACATAAGTGGACTGGGATCCCATTGAGTGAGTGTTGGCCGCCCAAGATCGCTTTTGAAACCCTCTGGGAACGCATTGAATTGTCCATAGATCCTCCCTGGCTTACAGATTAAAGTGTGAGCGGGGTACATGAGATGTGTGTGTGTGTGTGTGTGTGTGTGTGTGTGTGTGTGTGTGTGTGTGTGTGTGTGTGTGTGTGTGTGTGTGTGTGACGTATGCACTCCTTTGTTTGTGCATTTCTGTGTACATTAGCTTTTTTTGCGGAGGCCACAGCTGATGGAAAAGCCTACGGTGTCTCGCAGTGAAGGAATGGCAATCGGGGCGTAAACAAGTAACACAGTTGTATATATGCCTCCTAGTTTGACCTCAGGGAAATAAGGCCGGCAGCACGCTGGAATAGGAGGCTGTTGACGCGTTCCAGCCTCCAAGCTGCTAGTAAAGGCTCATGGCTCAACTGTAAAGAGGAAGTATGGGCGTCCATTGGGGATCAACACACATTTCCCAGTGCATTGTGGGTGCCAGCGATGTTAACATTGTTGTATATCATTTTATACCATGTCATGTACTAATTAAGATTTAAAAAAAACGCCAACTATAAATACAGTTCTAATTAAAATTCCCAATGTATGTATTTTCAGATCTCCAGGCTTTGTAGTTAATTAGCTTTAGTTTGCGGCACTCGAGGAAAGGAAACCAGAGTGGCTTGCTTAACAACAGCTTATAGCACTAGTTAGTAGTGTATTAAGATAATACTTGTATTTTTATCCCGCACTCGTTGTTTGGTTAATTTCATTCTGAAAACTGTTTATTATATTTTGGCTGGATGATGATCTTCGCTGAAGCAGCCTCAGTTTATTAATATGAAGATTGCAGCAGCTGGGAGAGATTCATCTGTAAATTGCACCGTTTGCCTCCTTTGGTTTTTGACATAGCGAGGGATTTAGAGTTAAGAGCCGGACTCTATAGTGATATTAGTTGTATTCCCTAGTGCTGGCTCCATTAGTGAAATCAGATGGATGGTGCAGAGCGACAGGGTCCTCCTACCTTACCGGCTGACCTGCATCTGACTCCTCGTGACCGCGGCCCTGGGGAGTCATAAAAGAGGAAATTGCCAAAAGTTAATTAAAAGAAATCCCTGATATTAAGCATCACAGCATCCTATCTGAATTTGAAGACTACCTTGTGGCCGTGAGCATTAGAACACACGTGCCATCAGATTTCCCCCACAATTAAAATTTTTTGCTGTTGAGATCCATCGTTTATACAGTCTTTGGTTGAGGGCCGCTCTCTTGTGTGTATATAAAGTGAAATTGTTTCATGTAATGGTTAGTATTTTACAGAAGAAGCGAATAACGCAATGCAATCCATGTATGAAGTCAACAAAAAAAATAAATTCTGTGATGATTGTGTGATGAAATGATGTGCTGTGCTCTTGGTCTCCCATTGCTGTGTCTTCCCCGCACAGCGCGCAGGGTGGTCACACAGTTCCTCCCTGTCTTAATCGTCGTCCTACTGTGTGGCATGTCCTAACCTAGCGGTCGTCTGGCACACGGACGCCTAGGCACACACACGTACACTTGCACTCAGCTGGAGCCACACCCACCCCTGTCTCTTATTGAGGTAAAGTGAGTGCAGCAGGCAGTTATGAATAATTGAGTTTTCTGGCTCTGTACAGAAATAGCAATCTCCCCATACAAGTGTGAAAACACCACTCACTACTGGGAACTGGCGCACACATGCACACCCACACACACATGAATGCACACACACACACACACACACACAAATGTGCAAACCTCCCCAGGTCTATAGTAAAATGTGTGGTTTTGGTGCTTATGTGCTTATGTATGTGCATACGTGTGTGTATGTGCTTTTTCAACCTATATTACACACAGCTCTCATCATTAAGTCATCAGCCCCACTGAGAGGATGTGTGACGGCTATTTTTAGCTCCCCAGCTGGACTACACACTACAGATTATCAACGTTGTTGTGTGTTTTTTTAATTTATTTATTTATTGTTCAAATCATCCCGGTAACTATAGTAGAAGGCCAGGCGGCCTGACGTAGTCTTTTCTTGAATCAAGGATGCAGGAAGCAACAGCATATATATATACGTATATATATATATATATATATACAGTATATATGTGTGTGTGTGTGTGTGTGTGTATATGTGTGTATATATATATATTCCCCTGTGTTGAACGACTCCCTGGGGAGCCAGCCCAGCGATCTGTCTGTAGAAGATGACAACACTGAAGGAGCGGCAGTCCCTGGGAAAGTGATAAATAAGGCCAAAATCTGACAGCCAAGCCCTCCGAGCTGCGGTGTGCGGAGACTTAGCGCTCTGACACATCCCACATCCCACCGCTCTGACGCAGAGCAACGTGTCGCCGCCCCGTGAAAGCAGCACCATCAATGTATTTTTTGTTTTATTTATTGAATACTGCAAAGCAGGAGAGGGTCAGATCAGCATGTGATGCCCAGACGTGTGTTGCAGGACAGCGGCGCGTGACGCGCATGAAAGAGATACGACTGCGTCGTATGACATTGTGAAAGAGCGAATCTGAGAGCTCAGAGATCCGCTGTGTGGGAGAGATTAAACAGAAATCCCACTGATCCAGCACACACACACACACATATACACTCTCTCCCTCTCACACAGACAGACACACACATACACACACACACACACACCTGCAGGTTTCTCAGTCATAGTGTGCTGCGTATTTCCACATGTGTGTTCCAGGTTGAGGCGGGACAGTGTCCTGGGCCAGCTTGTCCTGGACAGACATCAGTCCTCATAACGGATGAGGCTGGCGGTGGATGTGAACATAGGAGGAGGAGGTGGAGGAAGAGAAGGAGGGCGAGGAAGGAGCAGGCTTGACAAGTGTGGGGGGTGGGGGGGGCGGTGTGTGTGGAGTTTAATATGGGTCAGCTCAGCAGGGAATCCACTTGTTCAATAGCTCCCACTGCCATCGCCCCATTGTGATTGGCCGGCAAAATGCTTGTGGTGACAAGGCAGGAAGCTAGAGACAAGCACAACAACAGAAAATTGCTTTGTTAAAGTCAGTGTGTGCGTGTGTGTGTGCGTGTGTGTGTGCGCATGTGTACACTGAGGGAGTGAGAGACAGAGAGACGCATCATACAATTTAGCATCAACATTAAATTGATATTTCAACTTCTTTTGTAAAACCATGAGAAGATATTCCCTGAAATACACGATACTATCCTTATCGTATACAACATAACAACAGATATTGTAATACCAACATCCCCATAAATAATGGATGATTGCAACGTAACATATTCCGCCATATAGCTCAGCGATGGTGTGGTTGACCTGAATGGCTGTGTGTGCATGTTTCCTCTCTGGGTGTGTCTGAGGGATGTGCAGCCAGCCAGCGCTCTGTTGCCCTCTGCCTCCCGTCTCAGTCTCCTCTCTCCGAGTCGGCAGGGTCAAGTCTGTTTGAGCGGGGAAAATCGCTGCTAATCTGCTGCATGCAGACACGAGCCAAAGCTGAGCGGGACCCAAAAAAACCAAAAAAAACCCAACACACACACAAAAAAAAACACAGGGCACCAAATCTCCCTGTGGTTCGCTCTCAATCCTGTTTAGATGTTTCGCTACATCGCAGCAGAGCGACTTAGTCGTGTCCTCCTATCCCTCGTTCTCGCTCCTCTCTGCTTGTGCTTGTGCTTTTGTTTGTTTGTGTTGTTTTTGAGGGGGGTTTTTTTTGGCTTGTACCCCTTTTGTGTGTTGGTATCTTTCCTTTGTTGTCCCTCTCTCGTTTTTGGGTGCGTGTGTGTGTGTGTGTGTGTGTGTGTGTGTGTGTGTGTGTCTCTCTCC
>JAOPHQ010006620.1:0-12500 GCA_030340625.1 Merluccius polli
TTTTACCCCCCAAAAACTTGCTGAGTTATTAAAAAATAAAAAAAATAATGATAAAACTTTATTTGTATAGCACTTTTCAAAACAGGATTACAAAGTGCTTCACAGAACAGCTGAGTTATTAAAGAGTTATTAAAAAATAAAAAGAATAATTATAAAACTTTATTTGTATAGCACTTTTCAAAACAGGATTACAAAGTGCTTCACAGAACAGGATAAAACATCGTTAAAAAATGACACACAAAAAAACATTGTAAGAGAGTACAATAAGTACTAACAAAAACACCGTAAAATGGAGCAAAAGGAAGAGAGCAATGTGTTAAAATAATACTATAAGAAATCTTTTACATACAAATGAGTTTTGAGAAGAGACTTAAAAGAAGATACTGATTTAGCTTGCCTGAGGTTCTCAGGCAGGGACTTCCACAACTGAGGGGCCCCTCATGTCTGCAGCCTACCTGTAGGCATGCTATAGCGCAAGATGCCCTAACGCTTATCTGCATTCACTGTACAGCACTTTGGACAAAAGCGTCTGCTAAATGACTAAGTGGTAAAATAAATAGAAATAAAGTCATGTGTGGAATACAATGTCTTTCTCGCTGTGGTCCAAGCGGTAGTGTTTTACATGCTGTGGCTTGTTCTCATTGCATAACAGTGCGAATAGCTGCTCAATAACTAAAGGTGCCATTAAGGTCTCTCTCTCTCTCTCTCCTCTCTCTCTCTCTCTCTCTCTCTCTCTCTACATCTCTCTCTACCTCTACCCTTCTCTCTCTCTCTCTCTCCCTCTCTACCTCTCTATCTCTCTACCTCTCTCTACCTCTCTATCTCTCTACCTCTCTCTACCTCTCTCTACTCCTCTCTCTACCTCTCTCTCTCTCTCTCTCTCTCTCTCTCTCTCTCTCTCTCTCTCTCTCTCTCTCTCTCTCTACCTCTCTCTCTCTCTTGCTCTCACTCTCTGGCAAAACATTATTAATAGCTGCCCCACTGAGATTAAAAACAGCCTGGTCATAATCTAAAATGATGCATGATTTAATAATAATAGGTGTTCGACCCAGTTTTACGATGCTGTGATTCAATCCCAAATGCCCTAACCTCCTACCTGCTCCTTAATGCCATTTACCTTCATCCAGATGAAGTTAGGATTTAGATAAAAGTAAACAAGCGCCTGTTGAATAGTAAAACTTTTTTTTTTTGTGGTCATTTTACGAGACATGACTTGTATCCAAAGCGACTTACAGTGAATTGTTTTAGATGCATGTCATTAAGGAGCAGGTAGGTGAGGGCGTCTTGCGTTGGAACCCAGTTCGAACCCAGAAGCTTTCAGCTGGGAAGTCAAACACCATAACCACTTCTATCCCCACCCTCTGTCATTTCCTCGACTATAAGAACCGCCATATAGTGAAGCGTCTGTGTGGCCGCTTTGTTTAAAGGGCCGGTAGCTCTGTGGCGTCTGTCGTCCCGTGGTCACGGGAAAATTCTAAGGGCCTGTGCTGCTAACCGTCCGGCGTGTCTTCAGATCTTGACCCGGGTCACGATGTTACGATCGCATTCCTCTCTGCTTCAGCTCCAGAAAGTTACTGCCTTCTCTCTCTAATCTAACAGAGCGAGGGACCTTTGGGTCTGTAATTGCGATAGAGGGCTGTTGTTGCAGATCGACTTGACTCGACCTGATTCGGCTGCGTTTGTCATGGCAGGCAGAGCCGAGCTCCGTTGGGTGTGGTTGTTGGACTAAAAATCACACACACAGCTCAATCGCATGAAAACGTTGCCCCAGGAATATTCCATTCGGTTAGCTTTAACTTGCAGTCTGTTGCACAGTCGTGTTGAAACGATATCAGAAGATTAGAGATTTAATCATTTTGCTGCCATTATGTCCGTTATGGCACCCATTGAACTAACCATCCCCGGAAGAATCGATCCCTCTTTCTGAACTTTCTTCCTTGGTTTTTCCGTCCTCTTTGGGGGCTCGGGTTAGGGGGGTGTCATAAAATGTGAACCCCTTTGAGGACTGACTGTAATTGGCTTGACTCGACTTATATATGACATGATTCTAAATATATAATGGATAGTACATTCAATAAATCAAGGATGCATGATGTTGATTTTGTTTTTTGTTTTTTTTTCGCGAATATTTTTCCAGGAGCTAATATCATCTTCTGCTGGCTTTGAATGACTTCCCGCCAAACGCATCTTCCGCAGTGATTATCCCCATAGAGTTGTCTAATGTGCTCTTATCTGGCCCAGGCCCTTTTAATTCCACTGCAGACCACAGGTCTCGGTGCGGCGTTATGGATGGCGGGATCGGATCTCTGGTTCCTGTTTAGTAATGGATGAGGGGAGGTGGGTGGGTGCGCTGGCTATTTTTAAATATGACCTCTTTCTTTTCCCCAGCCGAGCTCCCAGCGTGGCTATTAATTATGAATCTGGCTCTGTTAGGCTATTGTGTTAGCCCATAGTGTTAGACTTATTGTGTTAGTTAGCCTATACTGCTAGGCTATAGTGTTAGGCTTATTATGTTAGCCAATAATGCTAGGCTACTGTGTTATGCCATGTCCACACCAAATGCGAAGGGCATTTTTGCAAATTTTCCGCTCACGTTGAAAAATTCCAACTCGATCAAACCGTTCGCACGAGTTGAACGACGCGTTGTTCGTGTCACGCCATTCGCCACGCGTCGTTCGTGTCGCCTGGCACCGGGGGCAGAGTGCTGGACAGTGTACAGTGCATAGTGGTGAATGGAGCTAAATGTTATAAAATGTGAATCTCTGTCTGTTTCTGTCTATAGTTGTAGCCTATAGTGTTATGCTGTGTTATCCCAGGGCACTGCATTGCGGCTGCCCACTGCTGCTAGTGCTGCAGCCAGTGATGGGTCAAATGCAGACACCACATTTCGTTGTATAGTACTTGTGCAATAACAAATAATCAATCTACTTCTTTTATAGCTGTTGGGTTCTAGGCTAACTTTAGGCCTCTGCCTAAAACACACACACACACACACACACACTCACTCACTCACTCACTCACTCACTCACTCACTCACTCACTCACTCTCTCTCTCTCTCTAACTATGTATAACATTGGCGCTACCTGTCTGCCCTTTCCATGTCATCTTTTTTCTGTCTGTCAGTCAGTCTACAATAATAAAACCAAAGACACCCAATTTGATTTGTGACACCTGTCACAAATCATAATAATGTGATGAAATAATCTAAAAAACATGATCATATGGACCGAGCACACGTTGCTTCTAGCATCACAAGCTGCTGGCGATGATCAGATTAGCCGCCGCTGTAGAGAGGCTGACCCACATCTGTTATCATGACAGGCCAGACACAGAAACTGATGTAATAAAACGACCACACGGCGGCTATAGCTTAGCGGCTCAACCCACCGCTGAACTAGCTAGCCATGGATGCAGTGCGCCACTGCTAAGTAATGATCCCGGTTTGTTTCCAACCATTGTAGTGATGTTCTTTGAGGAAGAAGGCCGCCGACACAGGATCGCTTTTAACTCACTTTATTTGTTTAGCTTTAGGTCTATTATCTATGAAGCAAATGGAGAGGTATGTAAATTCACGCGTGGAGCGACCCTTAGCTGTGTATCTGTCCAGATACACTGCCTGGGGTTTCTGCCCCCCGCTTGTGTGCGCTCGATAGTACCTGGGCAGGCGTGGCCTCTATGACGTGTAATATACTCTGATTGGCTAGAGTTGAGCGCCCGCCCCCAGTGTATTATGTGTGCTGCCATCTGGTGGCCAGGTGCGGTTAATACAACATATATTTGTTTCTATTCCCTAGTGGCTATGTGAGGATATTACAGCCTGTTGATACATATGTGCGGTTATACATTCGTCACACCATGTGGTCCAATGTTACTTGTCTCTTTCCTTCAACATACTATCTTTTGATGTCCTGTCCATTAAGGCACAACATGCCAATTCAAAATGGTTGTACGAATGTATATATGCATTATACACACTGTTTTTTTTTAAACTGTATTTTTTCTTTCTCCGCTGCTTCCTTTACTTGTATTGTATATTGTACACAACTATTGTATATTGTACATTACTCAGACATTATTATTGTTTTTAGCTGGATTTCCATTCATCGTATTGTGTGTCATGTTTATGTCTGCCCTGTCGTGTGTTGGTGTGAGAACAAGCTTCAGGATTTTCCAAATTTGTCTTTCTTCATGGGCGGCCATTTTTCTGTTCTTCCCGCTATAAGTCTGTCTGACAGCTACCAGCAACCAGACATTTTCTAGCCCTGTGGTTACGGCGCTGCCTCTATTTAAGCAAGCTCATTTCTTTTTGGAGTAACCGACGCCCTGCTGTCCAGGAAATACTTCCACTGCCACTCTCCCACTTATTATTTAGTTTTTTTTTTCTGACATAGATCGTTGTGGATTTTAGCAGCTACAACTGTGTGAGTGTGTGTGTGTGTGTCTAGTGTGGTTTTTTTATGCAATGCAGTGCACTTTTATTTATTGACACGCTCTCTCTCTCTCTCTCTCTCTCTCTCGCTCTCTCTCGCTCTCTCTCTCTCTCCACTTCTCTCCTCTCTTTCAAATAAAATACACACAGACACAGACACACACTACACACAATAGAATAAATGCGATGTGGATTATTGCAAATAAGCACAAAAGATATGATCCTAATCCTATATGATTCTGATTTCCATGGAGCTGGTCATCTCGCTTATTTTTATTGCAAATATTACTGTTGTTATTTTTGCACAATCCCATAAGCATTGCCAACTTCATTTCACCGTACATCCTGTATGTGACAAAGAAGGTCCTTGAATCTTGAAGTTCAAGTTCAACTTCATTGTCATGTGTATTAAAAATACAATGAAATACACTTGCTGTCTTAGCACAGAGGACACATCATCCCAAAAAACAACAAAAACACTACAGACCCACATAGACTATGTACACAATGCACTCATATGTATACACTATATACACAATATACAGTACACGCTAACATTACATATTATACAACAGCAATGTGAAGTGCATACGGCTGCGTCGGCTGTGCAGCAACCTGACTGCCCGCGGAAAGAAACTAGGTTACTGAGTCGGGTGGCGTGTGATTTGATGCTCCGGTAATGTTTTCTTTGGATGGAAGTCACGCAAACAGAACATGAGCCGGGTGGCTGGTGTGCTTAATGATGTTTTGGGCTTTCTTTTTGCAGCGAGCGGTTTCAATTTTATGAAGTTGTGGTAGTTCTGTGCCAATGATTTTTGTTCTCCCGTCTTTACAGGCCTTTGTAGCAGTCGGCAGGCCTGAGCAGTCAGGTTGCCAAACCACACTTGTGATGCAGCATGTCAGAACACTCTCAGTGCTACAGCGATACAAGTTCACAAGAGCCTTGGTACTCATACCAATACTCCTGAGACGCCTCAGAAAGTACAGTCTCTGCTGGTCTTTCTGAATTTAACAATCATTTCTCTCTTGACATTAATAGAGAGGATGTTATCATGGCACCATATGGACAGATCTTCAACTTCCCTCCTATAGGTCCTCTCATCACTGTTGCTTATTAGTCTTCTGCAAATTGTATGATGCTGTTGTTGGCATATTTGGCAACATGTATGTAATGAATGAAACTAATGCAATGAAAATAACACTAGACTGGATTTATATACGCACATACGCGTGCACACACACGCACACACGCACGCACGCACGCACGCACGCACGCACGCACACACACACACACACACACACACACACACACAGTGTTGATGTTGCAACGTACACTGTGTGTTGTTTTGATTGGTTGATGGCCAAGCCTGTCTGCTCATTGGCTTGTTGGCTTACAGGTCATTCCGGTTAGGACATCCAGTTGTGTTATGAGACCAGCATTATTATAGCTTATTCCGTTTCCAATTCAGCAAAATCACGTTCCAGGTACAAATAACAATAGATTGAAGTTTAATAACTAACCATATATTCATATTTTGGTATATTTTGATATTACATATATATTTTATATATAAAGTAAATAGCCAAAACCTTTTTAGTTCCACCTTTACATTGACCAATAGGCAGCTATATTACTGACTAATACAACATAATAATAACGCATGATTAAATCATGCAACATTAGCAAACTCAGGCTTTTGTGTCTGTACACGGGTACAATGTGCAACTACATCATGATCCGACTATCTGGCCTGCCCTTTTGAATCATTAATGAGCTGTGGAAATGCTTCCAGTGTCACCTTACGTCTTTAAGGAACCTGTAACTCAACCCCACTCCTCAACCCTTGCCGTGGTTCATTCAGGCTATATTACATTGACATCAGACTGCACAACACTACACTACACTATATTGACGTAAGACTACACAACACTACACTACACTTCACTACATTACATTACATTGACATAGCACGACATTACATTAACGTTGCATTCAATTGCATTACCTGACAATAATTGTAAAGCCTGTGAGAAATATTGAATGAGGTAAAAATTGGGTTGTTTCTTCAGTCTTTGTTGTTGCAGTGTCAGATTTAACCTATAGGGGGCAGCAGCAACGCATATGGTGATGCTGATGGGTAGATGTTATCGAGAGTCAAGTGAAAACAAAGATGACAGAAGAAGAATTGGCTGGCGAGGGGATGCACACGTCATGTTTCGCAGGTTATTACACGTCCTTGTCAAGGATAGAGCTGTGTGTGTGTGTGTGTGTGTGTGTGTGTTCACAAAAGAAGAATTATAAAATTTTCTGTCCCAACATGTACAAAATGATTGCCTTGATAAAGGTTAAGGCTCTCTCTCTCTCTCTCTCTCTCTCTCTCTCGCGCGCGCGCGCTCTCTGTCGGTCCCTCTTTTTCCTCACTGTCCTATTTCTCGGTTGTCATGGTTTCCCATGAAGAAAAGATGGCGTAGTGTCGAGGCTTCATGAGCTGAAGAGATGAGTCAACACAAAGTCATACTGGTTTCCAAATTATTATTATTTGAGTTGGAATTTGTTTCACATTTTGTTAAAATTGGGAATAATGTTTGTATTCATCGTGAGTCTGTTATTTGCATTTACATTTAGTCATAAGGGACTAGGTGTAGGATTTTACGTCACTTTAAATGGCCAATATATGAACAGGTTGTAAATTTAACCTAAAAAATTAGACCTTCCCTGACTCTCTGTTGCATAAAAGCATCCTGTGGGCTGATTTATATTATTTTTGTACCGGGGCAGTTTTGCCAGGAAATAGGAAGGAAGTGACGGCTAAGCGTGCTCCCGAGTGCCCTAGTATATAAAGAAGAGTGCAGTTCACTTACCGGCCAAAGGGGTCACTCATGAGAAGGAATTTCTGATTCTTACACTTTTTCTTTCCCTTTCTTCTCATTTTGATTCTTGGCCTTGTTGGTGTTTTGGCAGGAAGTTGTCATCTCAGCCTAACATGAAGGAGGAGCCAGAGTGAACAGTGACACAGCACTTTTCACTTTGAATAGTGATACAGCATCCTGAATAGTGACATAGCATCTTTTTCACAGGTGTGTGTGTGTGTGTACATGTGTGTGTCTGTTTGTGGAAGCTAATATGATAATATGCTAATATGAATCCATAACAGCAGCTGTCTACATACAAGTAGGTTAGCATTCGGATTCAAACTAAAATAAAAGCAATAACGGTATCCTCTGATTACATCAGAGTTGTGTGTGTGTGTGTGTGTGTGTTGCAGAGGTCAATGGGTGTGTTGTACAGCTGCAGTTGGCCTCTGCGGGTCTTTCATTAGATGAGTGCGTCGTCTGGGGAACGGGGCGTGATGCAGTCGCTGTCTTTATGGGGTCGTTGCCCAGAATCAAGCCGCATTTTATTTGTCGCCTTATTAGGTACAGGCCACTTTGTGTAGGGAAATGTAGCCCATACAAAGTGAAACAGAGAAAGGGGGTATCTACGTGAATATAAAAACAATATACATTGTATGTGTTCAAACTGTATGACAGGTAACTGTTAGGATTCATGCAGGTCTTGTCTTTAGTTGGAGGAAGGTTTCTGTACATTCAAGCTAAATCTGCCAATTTTTACTATGCTTTCTGGGGTGCTTAAAACCAGATTTAACACACTTATTGAGTACACACACATCTCACCTTTGTGAGATTGTGTGAGACCTCCATTTCTAGTTTCAGTTAATTCCAAATGGCTACCTCTCTTTCTCTACATCGAGATGGTTCATTATCAAACCATTTATTCATGCTTCACAAGCATATACAGTATATATGTATATATATATATATATATATATATATATATGTGTGTGTGTGTGTGTGTGTGTGTTTCCCTCAGGGCAATACATTATGCATTTTGCTGTAATATATACATAAATAATATTATAGTATATGTACAAAAATGTATTTCTGTCTGGATCTATCTGTCTATCAGTTTACAGTTATGGTTGCCATGGCGTCAGACCTTCATTTGAAGATCTCTAAACAAGGTTGCCAGGTTTGTCCTGGTTGTCCTGCGATGCATGGTTTGATGGATCACCTCAGAGCATTAAAAAGGGGGTTAATGACTGTTAATGTGGACTTGGCAAGGCCACTCCGATGGTAACTGACGTCTTCGATATCGTTAACGCCTCAGTAGGGTTCGTGGTGACGTCAGTGGCGGTGACTTCATCGACTTGTACGTTTTGAGGGCGGGAGAAATAAAAGAGAGAGACAGGCAGACGTACAGAGACACAGACAGACGGAAGGAAAGACATACCAGAAAGAGACAGACTTGGACTGCTGCATAGCTAAAACAGACAGTTGGCGTCACCAAGGTTCATATATTTGGGTGTGGGTCATTGGCTGTCAATGCATTTTAGAGTCTAGGCATTGAGGCAGTGAGGTAAGCAGGAAAACATATGAATGAGAGAGAGAGAGAGAGAGAGAGAGAGAGAGAGAGAGAGAGAGAGAGAGAGAGAGAGAGAGAGAGAGAAAACACACCAGGGAGGCAAGACGTGAAGCTGAGACAAAGGTTAATGTAAGGGCGAGATAGGGCAAGAGAGGTTGAGAGAGAGAGAGAGAGAGAGAGAGAGAGAGAGAGAGAGAGAGAGAGAGAGAGAGGTTGAGTGACATGATTGAATAAGAGTGATAGAGTGAAGAGAAAGACAGAGCCCATTAAGGATGAGAAAGAGAAGAGCTGGTAAGGGATGAGAGACAGAGTGCATGTGTGTGTGTGTGTGTGAGCGAGAGAGAGAGCGAGACAGAGACAGAGCGAGAGAGCGAGATGCAGAGAGAAAGCGCTAGAGAGGGGGGAGAAAGTAACACTGTTAGAGACAGGAAGAGAATGGGAGATGTAGGAGAGAGAGAAAGGGAGAGGGTGAGAGAGAGGGAGGGCGGGATGGAGATTAGATGTGTGTGAGTGCCTTTGCATCCTCATCCTCACTGAGAAAGGAGAGAGAGAGGTAGAGAGAGATAGAGAGACGGAGAGAGGGAGAGAAACGGCGAGAGAGAGAGAGAGAGAGAGAGAGACGACGCCCTGTTCTGACTCAACGAGCAGCTTCCTCTCTGCACACTCATTGCTCATCACTTTCCTCCACACTGAGGACCGCACACCCATACACACACTCACACACGCTCTCACACACACACACGCACACACACACACACACACACACACACACACACACACACACACACACACACACACACACACACACACACACACACACACACACACACACACACACACACATGCGCCAGTCCGCGGTATACGGCTTCTACGGTCGGCCAGATGAATTGTCCCGATCAGGGTTTTAGGCGCTCAATCCAGATAATCAATTTTTCTTTTTCATCTTGGACAACCACCAATCCACAAAAGACAAATACCAACCCAAAACCTAAAAACCATCCAGAAGAATCCAGAGACTAAAGTGGATGAGCCGTCCAGCACGCACAGCAGCGGTCCAAGCCCTCGCCTCTGCTTGGAACAGCATCTGGATGACCTGAAAGTCGGTATCTATACTTCCCCCGCCCCCCCCCCCACCCCCCCTCCGAGAGTAGACAGATGCCGACGTTCTTCGGATCGGAAAGACAGAAACCGTAAGGGATGAGCAGGTAGAGGAAAACAGTTGAAGCTTCATCAAGAGTTCGTCCCCCGGCGGTGACTTGTTGGTTTCGGTTTAGTTTTTTTCCGCTGGTAAAGGCGGACTGAGAACAAGCGTGATAAATGCTGACCTGAGGTTTAACAGCGGGGGGGGGGTTTATTTGGATGTGACGTTTTTTTTTCTTCTCACAAACGGCCCACCGTTGCCCTGGTGATCATGGGGTGCGCGACCAGCGCGCTGCTGTTCCAGAGTCTGCGCGCCATCCTGGGCAGGAACTGCATGCGCGTCCACAAGGGGGCGTCGGGGGGGGGCCCGGGGGCAGCCGAGGGGTCGGAGGACGAGGAGGGGGACGAAGTGTTCAGCCCCCGGGGGTCACTGCTGTGGACGGCGAACGCAGCTCTGGTAAACTTCATGCTAAGTTTTTTCGCTCTGTCTTGCTAACGCTCTTGTCTTGCTACGTCTCGCTAACTGTTGCTCTCTGGTTTGGCTGTGGCTGCTCTGGTCTTAAAATGTGCTTCTTGACATAATTCTTACAAATCCAGAAAATAAATCTAGATTTATCCGATTTTCATAAAATAATATATGTTTATCCAATATATATATGTAGGAATATATGTAACTGAGGCTTATTGAACTTCAATATATACTTGTGTTTCAGTGCTAGTTGGGTTTTCAATGTAAAACAGGATATCCAGCTATTAGGGTGGGGCTAAATGTAAAGCGGGACGTGATTGGATCGTTCAGGGTTTGATTTGTGATGATGGGCATCAGAAGTGTTATTATTGGTCGGATTGGGATGTCTGTCCACAATCCCAACATTTTGAAAGTAACTTAGTTCAATGGTTTTTCCGGCATCAGAAAACGTATTGTAAAAATGTACGGTATATATATATATATACACTCACCGGCCACTTTATTAGGTACACCTTGCTAGTACCGGGTTGGACCCCCTTTTGCCTTCAGAACTGCCTTAATCCTTCGTGGCACAGATTCAACAAGGTACTGGAAACATTCCTCAGAGAGTTTGGTCCATATTGACATGATAGCATCACGCAGTTGCTGCAGATTTGTCGGCTGCACATCCATGATGCGAATCTCCCGTTCCACCACATCCCAAAGGTGCTCTATTGGATTGAGATCTGGTGACTGTGGAGGCCATTTGAGTACAGTGAACTCATTGTCATGTTCAAGAAACCAGTCTGAGATGATTTGCGCTTTATGACATGGCGCGTTATCCTGCTGGAAGTAGCCATCAGAAGATGGGTACACTGTGGTCATAAAGGGATGGACATGGTCAGCAACAATACTCAGGTAGTCTGTGGCTTTGACACGATGCTCAATTGGTACTAATAAGCCCAAAGTGTGCCAGGAAAATATCCCCCACACCATTACACCACCACCACCAGCCTGAACCGTTGATACAAGGCAGGATGGATCCATGCTTTCATGTTGTTGACGCCAAATTCTGACCCTACCATCCGAATGTCGCAGCAGAAATCGAGACTCATCAGACCAGGCAACGTTTTTCCAATCTTCGATTGTCCAATTTTGGTGAGCCTGTGCGAATTGTAGCCTCAGTTTCCTGTTCTTAGCTGACAGGAGTGGCACCCGGTGTGGTCTTCTGCTGCTGTCGCCCATCCGCCTCAAGGTTCGACGTGTTGTGCGTTCAGAGATGCTCTTCTGCATACCTCTGTTGTAACGAGTGGTTATTTGAATTACAGTTGCCTTTCTATCAGCTCGAACCAGTCTGGCCATTCTCCTCTGACCTCTAGCATCAACAAGGCATTTGCGCCCACAGAACTGCCGCTCACTGGATATTTTCTCTTTTTCGGACCATTCTCTGTAAACCCTAGAGATGGTTGTGCGTGAAAATCCCAGTAGATCAGCAGTCTCTGAAATACTCAGACCAGCCCGTCTGGCACCAACAACCATGCCACGTTCAAAGTCACTTAAATCACCTTTCTTCCCCATTCTGATGCTCGGTTTGAACTGCAGCAGATCGTCCTGACCATGTCTACATGCCTAAATGCATTGAGTTGCTGCCATGTGATTGGCTGATTAGAAATTTGCGTTAACGAGCAGTTGGACAGGTGTACCTAATAAAGTGGCCGGTGAGTGTATATATATATATATATATATATATATATATATTGTGTCTAAAATCTCATAAATCGGGAGCGCACCTCAGACAAAAGTACTGAAAGTTGAATAATCGACACTCAATCTACACTCAGACAGTCTGTCCTAAAAAAAGCATTTGTTGAATCGGCTAAGATGTCCAAATACAAATACAAACAAAAATACAAATGTGCAGTTTGTTATTCGTATAGATTATTCTACTCTTCGCTAGCTGTAGCTTCTTTAGCCTGGTCCCTGGTTTTTTTCCTACTGTTTGATTGATTGCCTCCAGTGACTTTAATGAGGATTTGAGGATCTCGCGCCACGGTCTTGG
>JAOPHQ010006620.1:22500-35000 GCA_030340625.1 Merluccius polli
TAAATTGAAGATAACAAAATAGCAAATAAAATATAGCCTATATGCATAGGGCCTCATTAATTATAGTCGGGAGTTATTTTTACAGCAGGGTTAGTTCCCTGTTTTGTTGTCATACTTTAACAATTTGTACTTTTCACGAATCCCACGCATATGGTGTCTCTGTGTCAACAAAGTATATATATACTAAAGTATATTTCCCTGTTTCCAACTTCTTCTTTACATGTTATCAGCATGATCAGCCATTTTTTGGTTTTAACACGGAGGCTATTTGTATGATGTGTGGTGTGCATGTGCAGTGGTGCTCTTAAGCGGTTTACGGTGTGTGAGACAGTGAGAGCAAACAGCAAATGACCCGCTAATTCTAATGTTTTTAAATTTAATTATTCTTATATTATATTATTCTAAATCTCAACATTTCACTTTGACTTTGATGCTTAAGTTGCAGCTTAAATGCTGGAATTGCACAAAATCATAAATTAAAGTTGTACTATTTGCATCTATCACCGGAAGTCATTTTGAATCTCATTACAGCGCTTCCTGCCGTATCCATTTCCACTGAACTCTGTCTGCTCTCTCTCTGTCTCTCTCTGTCTCTCTCTCTTCCTGCAGGTCAGGCCTAAGATGGTGGACCCCCTGGACTACGAGAGCGTCCTGGTCCAGAAGAAAACCCAGATAGTCAGCGACGTCTTGCGGGACATGCTGCAGTTCCCCACCAACGACTTCCACGTGAGCGGGGCGACCGGGGGAACCTGGCAAAAAAAAATGCAGCAGAGCGGAGCTTAAGAAAGATGGCCTTTGTGTCTTGAGACTGTGTAACTCTAACCCCTTTTATACAGAGATACCGCAATATTGCTGTAAAGACGCGCAAAGAATTGCAACATTCCCGCCTTAAACAGGCTAAAAGGGGCTATTGGTTCTCTGACACAACGCAATCTGCTATGCATTGGGGGCTCAAACCAGCAACCGGTTTGAATCGGAAGAAGAATGCTGTCCATAACCGCCATCCCGAACGTTTGGCTTAGTGGTTCCACATGTTTCGCCTTTCAATCCTGGGGTTTCCTGTTCGAAAAGCCAAATGATGGCCGCCGTTCGGGACGGCGGTTATGCATTCTTAAGACTTTGGGAGCGAGGTTTATCCCGAAGGACACCTGTCACCCCGTTCCACTCAGAAAGTCTCTCTTCTTCTTCTTTCTCTTCTTGCGTTCGGTCGTCGAGGTCTCCTCTGGGCAGCCGTGGACGGTGTTAGGTAGCGAGTCGGTGGAGGCGAGGAGTACAAAGTAGGCCTATATCTCGTATATCGTGTTCTCTGAGTCTCAAAAGCTCAAGGACAAGATATCCCACACAGTGTTTCATTGTGTTGGAAAGTTTTGGAAAATGTCTTGGTCCTGTCAAGCTATTGGACTCTAACACTGGAAGTGTTAGAGTCCAATAGCTTGACAGGACCAAGACAATAGAGTCAAGTGCAACTATGTGTGGGTTGTGCGATGTTGTATTCATTTCTGACTCAGTGGCCAAGTAACACAGGGGGCCGGCATTTATAAGGGATGTAATGGCAGCTGTTGCCCCTCCCCCTTGTCAAGCCTCGCCATACAGTATGTGAAGCAGGTAAGAAATGTCACTGCGATATAACCTTTGGCTCTTCTCGCCACACCGACCATTTTCACGGCCACACAGACCCGCCGCTCGGCGGTGTTCAGCGCCCGTCTCAGCGTCGTCATGCTAACAGTTTGCTATAATTAGCACATTCGCGTTGCTGCATTTGCTTCATGGGCGCCGTGTCCTGAATTAAAGAACAAGAACGTAGCCTAATATGGTGAGTGTTCGCTAGCGTGGCTGGAAATGCACCAATCGCTCGCTAATTCAATTACACCTTTGTTGTTCTGTTCAGCCAGTCCAAACTATGCAAGAGTTCAAACACACAGGCAACAGAAACAGTCGCAAATAACTTGACTTTGAACTTGACCCACTTTCTTCACAATAAAGGTGACAGCATAAGGAGTAGTTTTAATGATCGGTGTTTCCTTCCTGGATTTTTTTTTATCATTTCCGCAACATTTCGAGTGTTTTTTGGCTCTTGGCTCAGTGGACGTCTCTTGTAGTTCTCATCTGGAAGACACAATTTCATTACATCACACGACAATGGCAAAATATGAACCCAGCTTTGTCTCGAGTCGTGAACCTCGTGAGTCTGACTGATTTAGGCCCCGCAGGACCCTGTTTTGCATATAGCAGGTGTGTGTGTATGTCTGGCCGTGTGTGTGTGTGTGTGTGTGTGTGTGTCGATAACTCACTATAAAATAATGGAATTGAGTAGACTAAATCCGACTGCGTCGTAGAGGAACAACTATGTGTGGGATACGAATGTACTGTACCTCTACCTCCATGTTATACTTTCACAAACACTGTGTGATTAACGTCTCCCATTACAAACTCAGCCCTGCCCTGCCCTGTACGTGTGTGTGTGTGTGTGTGTGTGTGTGTGTGTGTGTGTGTGTGTGTGTGTGTGTGTGTGTGCGTGCACACATCTATCCATCTGTCCAACCCTACATGTGTTTTGCATCACTGGGTTTGGAAAGCGGGGCCTAAATCAGTCAGACTCACACTTGTACATTCACACACACACACACACACACACATGCATGCACGCACACACAGACACACACACACACACACAGACACACACACACACACACAGACAGATGTGCAGAAGGGAGGATGGGTCTAACTTGGGCCTCAGTGCGTGAGGAAGGTTTTGGAAATATGAAAACATGGACTAGCTTTCGTACATGTAGGCCACACGTCTGTGTAATTCATTGTATTCAATTAGTGTTGATCATAAAGAAAAACGAGCGCAGATCGTGTACTGCAAACGTCCCAAGACATTTAGCTTGTGGCGCTGGTTAAGTCCCACTAGTGAAGCATCTCCATTAACCTGCGACCCCCCCCCCACCACCACCACCACCACCATGGGAACGAGTTCCCCTGGTCCCAGAGGAAGCCAGTTCAAGCAGTAAACAGCCTAAAACAGGCAGGTCTCACTCACGCCTGATTGACAGCAGAAAGTTTTGGTGCAGTTCCCTTAAATGGTCAAACATGACATAGACATAGATAGACGAGGCGTTATATGAGTCAGTTTTTCATATCTGCATTTTTAATCTCTCTCCCTCTCTCTATAGCTCTCCTTCCCTCTCTCTCTCTCTCTCTGTCTCTCTCTGTCTCTCTGTCTCTCTCTCTGTCTCTCTCTCTCTCTCTCTCTCTCTCTCTCTGTCTCCCTCTCTCTCTCTTCTGTGTCTCCCTCCCTCCCCTCCCTCCCTCCCTCCCTCCCTCCCTCCCTCCCTCCCTCCCTCCCTCTTCCTCCCTTCCTTTTTCTCCTTCCCTCCCTCCCTCCCTCTCTCCCTCCCTTCCTCTCCCTCCCCATCTATATCTCTCTCTCTCATTAGCAGGACATACATGTATATGCATACACACTGTGTCGCAGAAGCATTTGAACATTGCAGTACATGAACTAATAAACAATATCAACAATAATAATAAAACATGGGTATGGATCACAATTATCACAGGGAAGATTAGAAAATACTGACTAGCTCAACTGGTAGAGCATGGCATTACAGTAACATTGCCAGGGGTATGGGTTCGATTCCTACTGGGACCACCCATGCTCAAAATGTATGCAGTCACGGCATTGTAAGACGCTTTGGATAAAATGCGTCCGCCAAATGGTGTATATTATGTTAAATAATAGTGAGGACAAGTAAACTGTAATGTTAATGATGAATAGGAAATTAATCTCTCTCTCTCTCTCTCTCTCTCCCTCTCCCCTAGATCTCCACCATTCGTCGTCAGGGTCGAACACTGTTCTCCACTGTGCCAGAGAATGCCAGGAAGGAGGCGGACTGTCTGTTTGTTCAGGAGGTAGATCCGTCTCTCCCTCTCTCTCCCTCTCTCTCCCACCCTCCGCCTGGGATTTCTTTGGTGGGGCGGGGGGGGGGGGGGGGGGGCAGAGTAATGTAGTGGCTCGGGCGTTCGAATCCCACACCCAAAGGTTCTGGGTTCGATCCCTGGAATGTCCGCAGCCTAACCTGTAGGCGTCCCCTAAAGAGCAAGACGCCCCTAACCCGCCTACATGCTCCTTAATGACATGTATCTGAATTCACTGTAAGCCTCTGCTAAGTGACTAAATAGCAAATAGTTATTTAACAAAAACAAGCACAGTTCGACGTGAAACAGATGTACAGCATGTGTCAAAAAATGAATGAATGAAATCACATAAATGCTTTGTGTCCTCGACATGAACCCCCCCCTCCCCACCGTCACAACTGGCAGTGGTCCAGATGCTGCAGGGCTGGGTGTGTGTGTGTGTGTGTGTGTGTGTGTGTGTGTGTGTGTGTGTGTGTGTGTGAAGGGGGTCTCATAGTTGGATGAGAGGAGCAGTTATTGCTGACCTCTGACCTGGGTGTAGTCTGATTGGGCCTGTTAAAGGGTGGGGGGGGTGGGGGGAGCCAGGGATGACATCATCACATCTGGAACAGCTGGGAGTCCTTAGTACAATGAGAAGGTGCTAACCCCCCCCCCCCCCCCCCCCCCTCTGTTCTTTTTGTTGCTATGGGACCAGTTGGATTGGAAGTGTAAAGTTTAGGGGGTTATTTCTCAAGTTTCTGGAGATGGACTCTTTATGAAGGAGTTGGGACATACTTTAGTGTTTTTTTCATCCTCTCTAACTTTGATCATCATCATCATCATCATCATCATCATCATCATCATCATCATCATCATCACCATCATCACCATCATCATCATCATCATCATCATCATCATCATCAGTGTTGTCGTCACATGCTTGATTATTTCAAGACTAATATGAAATGACACACACACACACACACACACTGTACCATGAATGTGTGTGTGTGTGCTAATTAGACCGTCTGTAATGTAATCCAGTGTTCAGAGAAGAAAAAGGCATACTGGAATGGTCCAGTTTTCTCTTCTTTGTTTTTAAAAGACAACTTTCCCAGACAGTTTTCTTGGAAAGGAATTTAAACGTTGTCTCTCTTTGCCAAGGTAGGGTCATAAACCCCTTTTCTGTCTGGACAGTATTGTGGTACGTCTCCTAATTTAACCTCTCTCCTCTCTCCCTCTCTCTCTCCTCTCTCCCTTTCTCTCCCTCTCTGTCTCTGTCTCTTTGTCTCTCTCCCTGCAGTGTATTAAAACCTATACCTCCGACTGGCACGTGGTCAGTTACAAGTATGAGGAATATTCTGGAAACTTCCGCCAGCTCCCGAAGTGAGCTGCGTTTGTTTGTTTGTTTGTTTGTTTGTTTGTTTCTTTGTGTGTGTGTGTTTCTGTGTTTCAGTTGTGATAACATGTGTGGCTAGGTGATGACGGTCTGACGGGTACCTTCAAATGACGTCTGAAGAAAATAATATTTTAGGAAAGCCGCCATTTTTTGATCACTTTCAATTGCATAGGCCTAATTTCAGCTATTGTTTCTCTTCTGTATAGAGGCTAATTATACTGAAGAGACACAACCTTTTCCCTCACATTTTTGCTTTAGTTCAGAATTTCTATTGCATTCAGTAGTGTCTGAAGTGAACACCATCAATGTATAAGATTACTTATTTAGTTCCATTAAAGGAATTAAATAAATTATGACATCATCAATCAGCTTTACGTCAAATAAGTACATTTTTTACTAATGGTCAATTCAACAGCCATCCTGTAAAACATCATAAAACATACATGAACATCATCCAAAGTTATCGCTTTGTCATCCTTAAAAGGTCTACACGCGTACATGACTTTCACTTTCAGTTGAATGGGATGATGTCGTCATAAAGAGTACAGGGCACATTTAAAGGAAAAAAATAATGTTTTGCACTGATGTCCTCTCGAAAACTAGCCGTGCGAGTCAATCCGGCGGGAGTCGTGTGCGCACCTGCGCGCTACACTTGCCTGCATTGGCGCGCGCCCGTTGGTCCCAAGCGGTCGTAAATCGCAGCGCGCAATACTCGCAGGTGCTGCTCTTTTGTCTCGCATCCAACGAATTTTCGCTAGAAAATATAGTGCAGAAGAAGAAGAGGAGCACTGTGAGGAGGAGGAAGTGGAAGGGCAGGAGGTTGTGAGATTCTGAGATTACGATAGTTGCAAGGTTTACACAACATCAACAATGGAGAATTTCCTGTGATTATCCGACAAAAAAAATAGGTGTAATCAACGGCCGGGGCTATTCTGGGGCCACCGCTAATTGATGTCAGCGGCTTAAAGAAGGTAAACCCAGCCAATGCTTATCTCGTCGACGAAACCACTTCTCCCGCTGGGGGGGGGGGGGGAAATGGAGGATCAACTAGCGTCACACACGTGGCACGTCGCCAAACTGTGAAGGTCGTAGTGCGTAACGAATTAGCAAGCCCTCGGCCTTGAACTTGATGTTTTGTCCTTGTTAGCCCCCGACCCCCACCCCCAACACGCACGCACGCATGCACACACACACACACACACACACACACACACACACACACACACACACACACACACACACACACACAATCATCCCTCAGCTTCCCATGAAGGGTTGAAGTTCAAACATCTGGAGTTGAGTTTCTTTGTCAGTAGACCAGCAGCTGAGGTACTTAAAGCTGCACCCATGGCAGAGGTGGGACTTCCTGGACTTCACAAAGTAAAAGTCCTTGCTGCTATTTTGAGTCAACCATCTGGATTTTTGACAAGCTAAAAAGTGTTGAGGGAAATCATCTGGTGCAGTGTGTGTGTGTAGGTGGGTGGGTGGGTGGGTGGAGAGAAACACATGGCAGGAGGACTTTTAATTTGTAAACCTTGAGTTTTCCACCTTGGGCTGCCAGGCTACTGAAATCTAAAGACGTCTGACGTCTTTGGTTTGGCCTTGAGAAACAAAAGAGAACCACAAAGAGACACAGAGTAATGATAGGATAGACCAAGTTTATAAGAGGATGCAGAAGTTCAAATGTGAAATTTTGAATCTTGGACATTTATATTTTTTTATAGGATTTATAAAAACAAACCCCAAAAATCTAAATCTCTCAAGGGCAAAAAAAACCCAACTAAAGCAATGATGAAGTAAAACTGATCTTTAATATAAATCAATGGACAAAGAGTTTGTTTACATGGCATGTAATGTATGAGGTCACCGAATCAACGACATATCGACATGTCATGTGACTTTATTTACTTTACTTTTTTTGTAATCAGGTCACAAGGCATTGACTGACTGATTGTGGAATGACTAGAACTAACTGAAGCAAAATGGTGAACTTGACCTGGTATTTTCCTCCCCCAGTAAAGTGCTGAGGCCAGAGAAGCTGGCCGCTCACCTGTTTGAGGTCGACGAAGATGTGGAAAAAGACGAGGTATGTATCTATAACTAATTTAGTTTTTTGGCGCTGACTATCGCTAACCATCTAGTTTAGCTAACTAGCACAACCCAGAGGTTCGTCTTATGATCTCAAACAGTTTTTGGCCCAGAGTGGTGCCCAAATGTGAATTTTCCTCTAATGAAGGAAGAGCAGACCCTTCCGCCCAGGAAGCGACCTGATTGGTCGAACAGACTTTTCCCATGGTTTGTAGACAATGGATTCACATCCTTTAAAATAATGGATATGCACTCCTGTTTTCCAACTAAATAAGTAATGACAATGTAAGGACCAAAGAGTTCAATGATGATGTAGTGCCCCATTAGTAGTCCTGTATTTGTCCCTTTCAAAAGACTACAAAAAATAATACAGATAGCGTTACATGTGTACATATAGTGTTGGATGTGTACAAATAGTGTTAGTTGTGTACACATAGTGTACGTTGTGTACAGATAGTGTTATATGTGTACATATAGTGTTGGATGCGTACAAATAGTGTTAGTTGTGTACACATAGTGTAAGTTGTGTACAGATAGTGTTAGTTGTGTACAGATAGTGTTATATGTGTACATATAGTGTTGGATGTGTACAAATAGTGTTAGTTGTGTACAGATAGAATTAGTTGTGTGCAGATAGTGTTGGATGTGTACAAATAGTGTTAGTTGTGTATATATATTGTTGTGTACAGAGGGTTGGATGTGTACAGAAAGTGTTAGATGTATATGTATTGTGTTAAAGGTGTACAAATAGTGTTGGATGTGTACATATAGTGTTGGATATGTACAGATAGTTTTGGATGTGTATGTATTATGTTGGATGTGTACAGAAAGTGTTAGATGTGTATGTATTATGTTGGATGTGGACAGATAGTGGTGGATGTGTGTATTGTTTTGGGGGTGGACAAATAGTGTTAGTTGTGTACAGATCTTGTGTCTTGGGTATGCAGGACAGACTGTGGTTAAAGTCAGAGCTCTGAGCCAGTGAACACCACCCCTCCCTGTGGCCTTGAAAACAGTCAGCAGATGTCACAGTAACAATGTGTGTTTACGTAGGCTGCATGGGTGTGTGTGTGTGTGTGTGTGTGTGCGTGTGTGTCTGCATGCCTGTCTGTGTATGTGTGTCTATTTCTGTGGGTGTGCTTGTGTATGTGTGGTGATTGTTTTTGCACACCCTTGTGTGTCTGTCTGTGTGCATGTGTCTCTGTATGCAACTGTGTGTGTGCGTGTGTGTGTGTGTGTGCCTGAGCAAAGAGTGTGTGTGTGTACGTGTGTCGTCATGTGTGTTTATGTTTGTATGTCTTTGTCTATGTGTATTTGTCTCTCTGTTTGTAACGCGTGTGCGTGTGTCTGTGTGTATGTGTGTGTGTGTGTCTGTGTGTGTGTAACATGTGTTGTACTGACCTCCTCCCAGGATTCGTCTTCACTGGGCTCCCAGAAAGGGGGCGTGTCCAAACACGGCTGGCTCTATAAAGGCAACATGAACAGCGCCATCAGTGTCACCATGAGGGTGAGAACCAATCAGAACGCTGCTTTACTCCCCTCTCTCTGTCTGTCTATCTCTCCATCATTTTCTCCCTCTCTCTCTCTCTCTCTCTCTCTCTCTCTCTCTCTCTCTCAACAGATGTATAACATATAATAATAACATATGTAATAATAATAATAATATATCATATTATACCACAGCATTGTTAAATACTCGATTCTGATTGGTCAATAAAGTTCCAAGGGTGTGCATTATTTTTCAATAACAGAACACACCTCTGCCTTTTAACAGTTCTGAATCGATGCGCTACAAATCCAACATTAACAACAACGGTCAAATACAATTACCCACCAGATGTTTCCTTGACAACGAAAAAATGACAAGAAGCAAATAACGTTATAGTAGAAAATAATGTTTCCCGTGATTGGAAAGTAATGTACGACAGGGGTGGTGCTTACCACCGCCAAAGTACACCCGTTGTTGTTTATTTCTTACATGTAGACATATTTCATAACAATATGGGTAATATAAACATAGCTAGACAGCTGCAAAAACTAGATGGATAGAAAGATAGATAGGTGACTCATTCTGATTCCCACGCCCTGTGTTCACCACAGGGTATTTTCAGTCAGAGGTCATTTTGGTCTGTTTACATTCTATATGCTCCCTCTCTCTCCTCTCCCTCCCTCCCTCCCTCCCTCCCTCCCTCCCTCCCTCCCTCCCTCTCTCTCTCTCTCTCTCTCTCTCTCTCTCCTCTCTCTCCTCTCCCTCCCTCTCTCCTCTCCTCTCCCTCCCTCTCTCCTCTCCTCTCCCTCCCTCTCTCTCCTCCCCTCTCTCTCTCTCTCTCGCTCTCCTCTCCCTCCCTCTCTCTCCTCCCCTCTCTCTCTCTCTCGCTCTCTCTCCCTCCCTCTCTCAGTCCTTCAAGAGGAGGTACTTCCACCTGGCCCAGCTCGGGGACGGCTCCTACAACCTCAACTTCTACAAGGACGACAAGATCTCCAAGGAGCCCAAGGGCACCATCTTCCTGGACTCCTGCATGGGCGTGGTCCAGGTAACTAACCCCAACACAGGACGTTTCGGGGTTATGGTTCACCGTAGGACAAACACAGGTGTCACACACGGGTACGGGTAGTAGACTAAACCAGTGAAGATAACACACATTGACCATGGACCCTTTTCACAGAGCTGTCATAGCAGGGCAAACACAGGTGTAGCCCCCAACATGAACATGTAGTTGTGTTTCATTTGTGTGTGTCAAAGCACCAGCAATGGTCAAGTGTTTTCTTCACTAGTTTAGCCGCGTCTTGGTAAATAATAGGAGCAGACCCATAATTAGGGCTATACGGCGAGTTTATCCTACGATGAGGGGTCTGTCATTTTCTGATTCATTTATGATAGACTTAAGGAGGTTTGCATAGATGTTCATTTGTATGGCACATAATCGTCACAATGTAAAGATGACTAGAGGTCACTGAATTTGACGGTGACTTTCGGCAATTTTGGCGAGATACGCTCAGGAACACAGATGTAGAACCGTAAAAGGTAGAGACCCATGGCGCACCTCTGACAGCTATTCAACACAAAGTATAAATCAAGTCGGCCTATAATGCTTTTACTTAAGGTATAATTCAACTTTTAAGGGCCGCTTTGAGGCCACAGAGGAGAAAAGGCCGGATGGACGCTAAACGTAACCGCTAAACTTAATCTTAGGAATCTCATGGATGGAACATATTCATCCTTGTTGTAATTTTTCCCAATAAAATATATAATTGCAATTTTTTTATGGATTCCACTTTTTATAGGAAGGAGGAAATATCAGCTTGGCGTCAGTAACTTTCCATGTAAAACACTTTCTCTCATGCCGGATATTGGCAGACATCGGGTCACCACAAACCAAATACCGACCGCACGCTCATTGCCTCGTCGGCCTAATCGAACCGTCAAACCCGGAGCCTTTCGTCTGGGACTAACCCTAACCCTAAACATATTTCATATCTGTGTGTGTGTGTGTGTGTGTGTGCACGTGTTTGGGGTTTGCAGAACAGCAAGGTGCGGCGATTTGCGTTTGAGCTGAAGATGCAGGACAAGAGCACGTACCTGCTGGCGGCGGACGGGGAGGCGGAGATGGAGGAGTGGATCGGCACGCTCAACAAGATCCTGCACAGCAGCTTCGAGCAGGCCATGCAGGAGAAGAAGAACGGGGAGCTCCACGACGGTGTGTGTGTGTGTGTGTGTGTGTGTGTGTGTTTGTCTGACTCTTTGTTACTTCTACTTTTACTTTTATTAAGAAATGATTGTTCACTATTTGATAGAAATCGTTATTATTATAAAATGGTTAGTATTTTGAAATTGAAATTTGTATTGTTAATATTACAATTATAGTAGTAGGAGCAGTAGTAGCATTGTCATTTAACGTACATGTTTTTTAAGAGTTATTTTTTAAATTATTTGTATGTATTTATATTTATTTCTTCTTCTTCTTCTTCTTCTTCTTCTTCTTCTTCTTCTTCTTCTTCTTCTTCTTCTTCTTCTTCTTCTTCTCTCCTCCTCCTCCTCCTCCTCCTCCTTCTTCTTCTTCTTCTTCTTCTTCTTCTTCTTCTTCTTCTTCTTCTTCTTCGTCTTCGTCTTCGTCTTCGTCTTCTTCTTCTTCTTCTTACTATAGTAGTCGTCGCAGTATTGACATATTAATACATTGTTGTCGTGCTTGCTGACTGATTCATTTGTCGCCTTTAACAGCTCTTACTTGACCAGCCAACTGAGAGTGATATATACAGTATTTAACTGTAAATTACGACCATTCGCTTTTGTTCATGCTTCTCGCTGTGTTGTCTTGTACAGATGTCAAAGCCCACGGTTGCCATGGGACTAATACAATTTAATGTCCTGTACAATTCCATTAGCTAACACAGCTGCCTTTGCTAATCTGTCCCACAGACGAAGAGCTCAGCAAAACAGACCCATCCTCCGGGACTTTCCATGACAGCTTTCAGGTACCGACTGTATTTTTTTTTTCCTCCCGTCTATTAATATGCTGACGTCGTCGACCTTTGCCACGTTTGTTTTCTTAAATCTAAGAGCCAATCATTATTTACCAGGAAAATATGTACACACAACTAACTGTAATCTAATTGTGTAATATGCTGTGTAAGTGGGTATGCATATTTCATAACAGAGGTTATAAAAGAGCCATTAAGGAGCTGTGGGTTCCACATAAATCTTCTAGAAACTGTTTTAAACTGCACTCGTCTTATAGTCGTTGAACTGTGACTATGCAAACAAACAGCTGTGCGATGTGAAGCAAAGGCAGCTCTGTGGCATCGCTCGCGTTTCCTGCCGGTGAAAACCTCGGCGACATCTGGGAAAATATGCAATGCGTCCAAACGCAGAGAGAAAGTGGCCAGACGAGGCCAATACAGTGAGCACTGTAGAGCTGTCCAGCAACAATTGGATGTGGCTTATTGAAACTGAAAAAAAACAGAACTGAAACTAAAAGCAAGCCGAAAGACTGAATGGATTTCTTCTCAAATGTTTAGCCATGCATCAAGGACAGGAATAGATATGGCACTTCCCTAAAAGTCTTTATGAAACTGAAATGGTCGGAGATAACTAATTTCCTTCCTCCATCAATTG
>JAOPHQ010006620.1:40000-42500 GCA_030340625.1 Merluccius polli
GCAGAGGCGTCACACGTAGGACTTGTCTCACAAATCAGACTTTAGGTTAGTTACGTGTATGTGTATAATCTGACACTGTAGTGTAGTAATCCGACTGTCAATCTCTCTCTCGCTCTCTCTCCCTCTCGCTCTCTCTCTTTCGCTCTCATCTCTATATTCCTCTGTTTTGCTCTCTGTCTCTCTCTGTGTCTCTCTCTCTCCCTCTCTCCCTTTCTGTCTCCTGTCCAGGCCAGGAATATCGCAGTTTGCATAGAGTTCAAGGATTCGGATGAGGAGGACGCCCAGCCGATAAAGGTACATCCACCACAACCAACCCAACGACCTCTGACCTTTCCAGATGGTCCAGGTAGTTGTATCCTCGCTGCCCTAGTGGCAGAGGTAGAGGGCATATATTTCCACCACCACAAGGATTATTGGAGTCTATCTATATTCCTTCTGCCTATTATTTACAAGAACCTCGGATATATCTACATCCTACTGTTCGTCTGTAGACTTTTCTCTCTAGCGCTCATTTTATCGTTTACCTATTTTTTCTCTCTCTCTCTCTCTCTCTCTCTCTCTCTCTCTCTCTCTCTCTCTCTCTCTATTATCGTAGTGTATCTATGCTCGTCCGGGCGGCCCTCTCTTCACCAAGCAGGCCTTTGCTGCCGTTCTGCACCACCAGCAGAACCCTGAGTTCTACGACGAGGTGAGGTCATGCAGGAAGCGGCACCGCCCCACACCATATATGGGAAACAGACTTTTTAAAAGACGTTTTAAACCGGACCTTAAAACGCCAAACCGCATCCAGAGAATATCTTGCTTCCTTAAAAGTATCAGTGAGCCTAGTGAACATAGTAATCTGTGCCATTTTGTCACTGTTACTAAAATAAGACAGTCATTTAGAGAAAACAGGTGTAAAACCCTAAGTTTTTCTTTGTTTGTGACTGTCCTACTCTGCTCCGAACTCAAGTTGTGTTGGTTTCGTGACGTCAAAGTGCCTCAAAGTTGTCCCTTCGACGTCACAACGGAGACACACCGGCGGCGAGGTGTGTGTGGGGATGTGTGCGAAGCCAAGTCCGGGCAGCGGTTGATGTTGATGACCGCGTCCGAGAGAGGGTTGCGCTTCTCGGACACTTATAGTATATATATTTATACATATTTATATATATAGTATAACGCCACGGTGTGTGGAGCATTGCATATACAACAACGCTCATAGTATACACAACGGCGGTACTGGCTTAAAGAAAAAGGTTCACGTTGCACTGAATATATTTTTCATGCCATGACCCACCTGTGGAAGTACTTGCCCCAGGACTAACCAAATATTTAGTGCATGTGTGTGTATGTGTGTTGCTAATGTGTGTGTGGCCGGGATGTGTTCCTTTCAGATCAAGATAGAGCTGCCCGTCCAACTCCACGACAAGCACCACCTCCTGTTCACCTTCTACCACGTGAGCTGTGAGAGCAACAGCAAGAAGAAAGACCAGGTGGAGACTCCTGGTGAGCTCCTCCTCCTCCTCCTCCTCCTCCTCCTCCTCCTCCTCCTCCTCCTCCTCCTCCTCCACCTTCAACCCCTTCTTCTTAGCTCAGTCCGACTTTTCTTCGAAAGGGCAACAGGGAGTAAAAAAAACTGCCTCCAGCTGTAACCCTAACCTCATCCTTATCTTCTACCTCATCTTCCTATCATCTTCCTCATCCTCCCCATCTTTCTCATCCTCATCTTCCTCAATATCCTCTTCACCCTCATCATCCTCATGTTCCTCATCCTCCCCTTCTTCCTCATGTTCCTCATCACCCTCATCCCCCTCATCCTCCCCATTTTCCTCATCTTTCTCATTCTCCTTATCCTCCTTATCTTCCTCATCCTCCTCATCTTCCTCATCCTACTCATGTTCCTTTTCCTCCTTCTCATCTTATTCATCCTCCTCATCGTCATCCTCCTCATCCTCCTCTTTGTCTTCTCCAACTTCCTCCTCCTCCTCCTCCTCCTCCTCCTCCTCCTCCTCCTCCCCCTCATCTTCCTCATCCTCCTCTCCCTCATATCTTCCTGTTCTCTCTCCCTCCAGTGGGTTCAGCATGGCTGCCCCTGCTCAGGGACGGCAGGGTGGTGATGAGCGAGCAGCAGGTTCCCGTGGCGGCCAACTTGCCGCCCGGTTACCTCAGCGCCCAGGATGCGGTTGCCAAGGTAACACCAGACAGATGGGAAGGGGGAGGGGTCAGCAGTGATTTGGAATCATCCTTTGTCCCAGCTGTCTCATGTAGAGAGAGACACACACACACATGTCAAGACATAATGATGTGAGAGAGAGAACTGTATGACTTATAATGAATACAAATATTAAGAAAATGACATTACTTATTGCAGGGATGTCAAACTCAATCTATGCAGGAGCCATATCCATGAATTATAACAGCTTTGAGGGGAATATATATATTAGTGACGGGCCGTTATCGGCGTTAACACGCTGCGATAACACGAGACTCTTATCGGCGATAAAAAAATTATCGCCGTTAA
>JAOPHQ010006620.1:47500-77567 GCA_030340625.1 Merluccius polli
GTAATCCTTACTGTACAGACAGCGATATGTTGTTTCACTTTCTTCTGACAAATGAACTCATTGTAAGTCGCTTTTGGACAAAAGCGTCTGCTAAATGCCCTAAATATAAATATAAATGTAAAAGTGGAAGTGGTCTCGATACAGAGGTGACCATACAATGACATTGTATATATGAAGTTATCCAATAAGACTACAGCGACATCGTATGGATTCAGAAGTTATCCAATAAGCTGTGTAATATCCGGCCTTGTAATAACAGCAGGCTGTAGTCGAGGTGAGTCCTCCAAAGTCGTTCATGAGATGTGCTCCCCTGTGTCCGCCCACACAGCGGTGCTTCACCTTCATGGACCGAGGCTTCGTGTTCAAGCAGATCAACAACTACATGAACTGCTTCATCCCGGGAGACCCCAAGGTGAGCAACCTCCATCCGTTACTGACTCAGAAAAGGTCATTCACATTTCCAGTGGTTTTCTTTATTTGGATTTTATTGATGTGTTTATTTGTCAGGGACAATGCAGAAAACATTATTACAGTTTTAAAAAGCACAGAGGGTTTCTAGCCAAGGCTACCTTGCCACCCTGTCCCTGGTTAGGCTTTTTAGACAATACAAAATGATTATCATTACAATATAGATTAGTGTAAAGAAATGACTGTTATTAAATAACATGGATGCAGTTCATATCTTAAAAATATAGTTAGAAAATAAAATAAAATAATCAAAATGTATGTTTTTGTTCACACTCTGTGTAATTGTAATGTTAATTTTATACTTATATCTTATATAATTTCCTCTGTACCTCCATAATAAAATACTACTACTACTACTACTACTAATGATGATGATGATGATGATGATGATGATGATGACAGTTATCTTATCTTGTCTTAATGTAATGATCCTATGTTACTCCTGACAGACGCTGTACGAGTTCAAGTTTGAGTTCCTGAGGGTGGTGTGTAACCACGAGCACTACGTCCCTCTCAACCTGCCCATGCTCTTCGGGAAGGGCAGAGTGCACAGGTTCCAAGGTAACACACACACATACATGGAGAGAGACGACGCTGTTAGGGCGTTGATTTAGTCATCCAGCCTCACCGGATGACTAAATCAACAAGATGTCACTCCTATCTAATTGGATGATGCTGAAGTAAATATGATGTCGCTGAAATGACTGCCGGTAGTTCTAGTTCCTTGACAATGTCATTTTTATCTAAATAGGTAATATCTAAATATTTCCTATTTAATTGGCTAATTGTATTTATTGTTAAACTAATTGTATTTATTTTTTAATATTTGAATTGGTTGACTGGTCACCTATACATGAATACATTTGTAAATTTGTAAATGTGTACATTTGTAAATTTGTAAATTTGTAAATGTGTACATTTGTAAATTTGTACATTTGTAAATGTGTACATTTGTAAATTTGTACATTTGTGCATTTGTAAATTTCTTAACTGGGTTAATTTGATGATTGGTTAATTGATACATCCCCCCTCAGATCTGCAGCTGGACTACTCTCTGACGGACGACTTCTGCCGGAACCACTTCCTGGTTGGTCTGTTGTTGCGGGAGGTGGGCGGGGCTCTGCAGGAGTTCGGGGAGATTCGCCAGATCGCCATCCAGGTGCTGAAGAGCTTGATGATGAAACACACCTTTGACGACCGCTACGCGGCCAAGGTGAGGCGCCGCTCCCTCCACCAGCGGTTTCTAATGTTTTTTTTAAATGATTTCAAAGGGCTAAAAACAACAAAAGGTTTCCATAGATAGACATCCATCCGTTATGTATGTATGTTGCATGGTTCTGGTGCTGTTACATGTTATAGAGGGCACTCTTGGGATTTTAATAATGAATGACATCCTGTAACTAATGGGAGAGTGACACGTTGGAATAATAACAATATAGGAACAAATCGTTCTTTTATTCATGCATAAGAACAAGATAACAAACAACAAAGTTATGTTTAAAGTTGTATTTAATATATAATATTTCATATTTTTCAATGTAAAACAATGTAAAAGTTGTATTTTGTGATTCCAGAGCCAGCAGGCCAGGCTATCCACCCTTTACCTGCCGCTGTTCGGCCTGCTGCTGGAGAACGTCCACCGGCTGGACGCCAAGGAGTCCACCGCTCTCAGCGGGAACCACAGTGTGAGTCTGACACTCGGTGGCCATATCAGGAACCGCAGCTTGAGAATTTAGGGAAGCCAATATTTTTGACACAGTCAGTGACAGCTGGTGTGTGTGGGTGTGGGTGTGTCAATTATTTTGACACGTGGTGTTAAAATCGGGCAGTTTCAGGGTCTGAAACTTCAAACCAAACTTTTTGAAAGACTTACATTTCCTGTGTCTTTAATGAAACCGTTTTTTTTGCCTGGTGTTTCTAGAACGCCAGAGAAGATCCCCTGGTCACCCCTCTGAAGACGGGAAGCATCTGTTTGGAGAGTGCGCTGCATAAGGACGTGTTCGGCGCCATTTCAGGAACAGGTAAATCCCCTGCACACCTGTCCATCCCAGCACTTTACATACAAACAAGACAAGTTACATTGAAAAAAATTGTGACCGAATTAACATTAGTTAATGCAGTAATAAGCATTAGCTAAGAACTAACTAACAGTTAACTAATCATTTACTAAAGGTGTTCATGTTAACTAAGGTATTCATTTATACATCATTTAATAGTTTATTAAGATGCAAGATGCTCCCCTTGCACACGTAGTCACACACACGGCAGCATCGAAGATCCAAGGAGGGAGAAATTAAAACTTATATCGTGTTATATTCAATAACACGATGAGCATCATTTTCTGGAGGAGGAACCGCTGACGCTTGCGACACACTGGTGACCTCACGGCTGCCTCACTGGACTGCAGCAGCTCACATGCGTGGCGCTGCCCACACAGACGGCGTCATCCCCAGAGCATCTCCACTGTCTGCTTTACCTCACGTCTATGGAGCACGTCTTTATAAACTATTAAATATAATAAATGAATACCTTAGTTCACATGAACACCATTAGTAAATGATTACTAGAGACATTAGTTAACCGTTAATTAACTGTTAGTTAATGCTTATTACTGTATTAACTAATGTTAATTCATGCACCCTTATTGTAAAGTGTTGCCGATTTATTGTATTATTGTATGTGGCCCACCACCACCCCCGCCACCCTCTGCAGCCTCCCCCCACACGCCGGGCTCGGTGCTGCAGCCCGGGTCCCGGGCCTCCCTGGTCTCCACGGACTCATGCAACAGCCTGCTGGACAAGAGCAGAGACCGGGCCAACTCCCTGGAGAAGGTAACATACACACACACTCACACACACACACCTACACGCACGTGTACTCATGCACGCATACACGCACAAACACACACACACACGGACATGCACAAACACACACACACACACATACGCACACTTCAGTTTCTATGGTAATGGGAACATGCAGCCCTGGTATATATATATACGCCTATAGATCCACATATTCAAATGTTACGCTTTGTTTTAATCCTCATTGAATCCCATTCGTTGTCGGGTCACGGGCGGCCGCTCCGTAGGGTCTTTAGGGGACGTTTGTTTGCATCAGAGGTCAAAGGTCGGTCAAGGTGTACGACTCTTCTCGTGCATCTGTACCTCTAATCTGTAAAAAAAAAAGTCCCCACCCCCTCCTTCCCAAACTCCTCCTCCGAACTACACACCCAACGCAGTCCAGCCCTAACCCTAACCCCACCCCTCCTCCCATCACCCCCTGATGTTCCTCCCCCACCCCCCGCCTCCCCCGCCCCCCCCGCCCCCTCCCCTAAGCAAAAGGAGAGGTTCTTCAGAAGGTCTGCATCAATCAACGTCCCCCCCCCTCCCCCTCCCCCCGCTCCTCAACGGCGAGGGGCGGGGCCGGCCGCGGGGCCACGCCTCCAAACGCGCCACCATCGACTTCTCTGACCTCAGCGCGACCTCGCGTCCGACCGCCCCGCGGCCGCCCAGCGCCGCCGGCGCTGGCGACGATGACGACGGCGTCGACGTCGACGATGTCACACCCCCGGCCGAAGCGGGCCAGTCCAATAACACGAATGACGGGGAGGACACCCCTATACAAGTATTTGGTTTGACCTGCGTGACCCGTTTCCCCGCTTTCTCCCTCGACTACAAGACTCTTCGAAACCCACTCAAATTGTACAGAACTCTGCAAACTGCTCTCTTAAAAATGTAAAAAGTTTGTTTAATTAAAAATACATTTTAAATCTCATAAATAACAGACGGGGTTTTACATACGTCTGCGGTCTAGTGATGTTTGAGAATACCTTTTGTTGCCTGCTTAGGCACCACAGGGGTGGGGTAAGCCACAAAGCACAGCAGATGGTTGTGGGAGGACAAAACAAACCGACGGCAACGGGTTTTTTCAACCGTTTACCGTTCTTTGCCAAAAAAAAAATGGTGAAACTAACTTCTTACAGGCCTCGATTTGACCCGATTATTAATACATTACGTACCGTGAGTTATTAAATCTGAGTTTTGAGTCAGGATTTCTTGGCCGAGGTTCAGCATATTTTCACAAGCTAAAATATGGCAGTTTGCCGACATCTCTATACAAACCCGCCTATTAGTCGGTTCCTCTTCTTTCAACGCTGAGTCCTGAGTGGTGTGCTGCTCTGTCCGCTACAGAAGTGGTGGTTGAGGTAACCCTGAAGCCAAACCACTGCCTTTTTACTGGAGTCAAACCCTCCAATTTCCCTATAAATGTGCCCCTCGGCCAAACCACAGGTGTCTGGCTGAGCAAGCGCAGCTGCTCTCCGCAAGTCATTTTTGTGTCTCCGATTTTTCTCTCCCCCTCGCTTTCTCGCTGCCGTTTCTCCAGGGAAGTCTCTTTTGCGCTGAAGTTTGCGGTTTTTGCTGTGATTTTCTGTTCTTGCCACTGTGTGGTGTAATTTATATTCATGTTTGTTTGATTTGGGATACTGAGTATTGGCTGAAGATCTGCTCTCTTCTACCCTCCTCTACTCCCCGCATCCCCCCTCTCCTCCCCATCTCCCCTCTTCTCTCCTCCCCTTCCCCCCCTCCTCTCCCCTCTCTCCTCTCCTCCCCCTTCTCTTCTCTCCTCTCTCCTCCTCGCTACTCTCCTCCCCCTCCTCTCCTTTCTCCTATTCTATACTCTCCTCTCCTGTCTCCTCCTCCATCTTCCTCTCTACTCTCCCATCTCCTCCCCCTACCCCCTCCTCTCCTCCTCCTGTCTCCTCCCCTCCTCCCCCTCTCGTTCCTCTCCCCCTTCGATGTCCTCCCTCCGCCCCCTCCTCTCCTCTCCTCCTTCTCGCTCCTCTCCTCTCCTCCTTCTCTCTCCTCTCCTCTCCTCTCCTCTCCTCTCCTCTCCTCTCCTCTCCTCTCCTCTCCTCCCTTCCTCTATTTCCTTTCCCCCTCCCATCTCCTCCCCCTGCCACCTCTTCTCCTCTCCTCTTCTCTTCCCTCCTCTATTTCCTCTCCCCCTCCCTCCCTTCCCCCCACCCTATCCCCCCTCACCACCTCCTCCTCCCAGCACCAGTGTGCCTCTGCGCTGGGCAGCGCGGTGCTCCGATGCGACAAGCTGGAGCGGGAGGAGGTGAAGAGCCTCCTCATGTGCTTCCTTCACATCCTCAAGAGCATGTCGGAGGGTAAGGACAGCCCGGGGTGGGGGTGTTTAACTGAGGGCCATTACACTGAAGTGTATGGAAATTTAAAGTGTGGTATCTAAAACTACTTTTCCTTTTCCTCTATCTCATTGTCATTAATTTAGACTTTAAAACTGCAGGATATCTTGATTTCATGACGATACCATACCATTCAAAGACGATAAACTGTAGTATTGGATGGATGGATGATGGATGGATGATGGATGGATGGATGGATGGATGATGGATGCATGGATGATGGATGGATGGATGGATGATGGATGGATGCATGGGTGACTGGTTGGATGGATAATGGATGGATGATGGATGGATGGATGATGGATGGATGATGGATGGATGATGGATGGATGGATGGATGATGGATGCATGGATGGATGGATGGATGGATAGATGATGGATGGATGCATGGATGATGGATGGATGATGGATGGATAATGGATGATGGATGGATGCATGGATGGATAATGGATGATGGATGGATGGATGATGGATGGATGGATGGTGGATGGATGCATGGATGATGGATGGATGGATGATGGATGGATGGATGATGGATGGATGGATGATGGATGGATGATGGATGGATAATGGATAGATGATGGATGGATGGATAGGTGGTGATGTGGCTGAGGCACAGTGGTTTATTCCACTAATACCACAGTTAGCAACAATGATTAGATATTAGTTACTTTCATCTATAACGTAATATTGTTTTTTTGTCAACTTAAATCCTCTGAAATTAAAATATTCTTCCTCGGTGGGCATATTGTTTATTTGGGCGTATTGTTTATGTGTTGTCAACGAAACATCAGTGGTGGATAACGATCAAATTGATAATTTGACCGTTGTTAATATTGGATTTGTAGCGCATTGATTCAGAACTGTTAAGAGGTTATTGAATCAGGATCAGTATTTTGCAATGCTGTGGTATAAATGAAAGTAATGTTCTCTCTCTTCCCTCCTCAGAGGCTCTCTTCACCTACTGGAACAAGGCCTCTCCCGCGGGCCTGATGGACTTCTTCACCCTGTTGGAGTAAGAGATACTCCTCCTGCACCTCCTGCACCCTACACCACCTTGTGTCCCACCTTCATACACCACCTTGCATCACAGCACCTCTTCAACCACCTGCCTACACCATCCTACAGACACTACCCCTCCTCCACCTCCTGTTTGTCCTCCTCCTCCTCCTCCTCCTCCTCCTCCTCCTCCTCCTCCTCCTCCTCCTCCTCCTCCTCCTCCTCCTCCTCCTCCTCCTCCTCCTCCTCCCCTTCCTCCTCTTCCACCTCCTCCTCTTCCTCATCTACCTCCACCTCCACCTTCCTACACACATGACATTCAAATTATAATAACATTGAAATACTTTAGTTTAGTTTCACTTTTTTTTGGGTATGTGTACATTTGCATGTCTGTTTTTGTGCATGTGTGTGTGTTTGTGTGTGTGTATGTTTGTGTGTGTATACATGTGTATAACCTACATAACATACATAACATGTGTGTAACCTCCCTGATCTATAACTGGTGTCCTCCTCCTCTGCAGGGTGTGTCTCCACCAGTTCCGATACATGGGGAAGAGGAACATCGCCAGGTACAGTCTCTGCTCCTCCTCCTCCTCCTCCTCCTCCTCCTCCTCCTCCTCCTCCTCCTCCTCCTCCTCCTCCTCCTCCTCCTCCTCACTGTCAACGAGTGAGCTTTCTAATGTTTCACCACAAAACAAATGTAAACTGATCCACTTGTAGGAGGAGGATAGTCTTGACTGCAAAATAATAATAATAACAATAGATTTTATTTCTATAGCGCTTTTCTAAATATTCGTAAACATTGCATAATAAGACTAGATACAAATTAAAAAATACAAGCGTAAAAAAACCCAAACAAATATCCATAAAAAAATCACATCAACATTTAATAGCATGTCAAATGACTAATTATTACTTTATTACTAGTAAATCGCTTCAAACTCACCAAACACTCTAACTGATTTGCCAACGCTTGACTTTCTCTGCTCATTTTTTTTAACCCTTTTTAACCCTTTCATTTATTTGGTGTTTTTTTTTCTTGGCTGTAATGCTGCCGGCAAGTATGTGTTGTTGTTAAATAACTGCCCGGGCCCCTGGGTCCCCTGGGGCCCCTCCTGCCTGGGTAAGAGCTCTGCCCTCCCTCACCCCATCTGAACCCATCAGCCTTTCACCGGCCCTCCAGCCAGTGTCACCCATCGCTATCACATTACTTACCTACGTCTGTGTGTTCCTGTGTGTACTTAGTGCACACACACACACACACACGTGTACTTAAGTGTGTGTATTGAAGTGCTGAAGTGTGTATTCCATACTCCATACTTAAGTTCGATCTGTACTTCCCTACCTGTGTGTAGTTAAGTGTGGGCTTAAAGTGATGGGCAACAGGATCAAAAACGTAACAGAACCGTAACATATCATGGAGGGATGTATCCACTACACGCCTACCAAATATCTTGTCAGGAAAATGTCAAAAAGTATGTCAATATACATCTTAAAGTCAGCTAATAAACTCGGAAAGACTCGAATTGTACGGGTGTGGTCTGAATCCCCGCCTCCCTGTTTTGTGGAGTTTGTACTTCCTCAAAGTCCGAAACGCCGTAGCTCCATTCAGCTGCACCGTAATTATAATGTAAGCATACAGTAATTGGTTACGCTTGGCCACGTGAGTGTGCAGTAATTGGCTACGTAGCCAGGAAGGAAAATAGACTCCACCCATTAAATCAGCTTGAAGGAATAGAGGGAAATCGATTAACTGACTGAGATTGCAGTGGATTTCATGGAGCATCATTTTCTGATGCTTAATGCACACCTTGATAACCCTTAATGACATCATTACAAGTAAATTACACATTTCTGTTGTCCATCACTTTAAGTGTAAACGTGTGTATAAATTGCATACTCTTAAGCCCATACACTGTGTTAACTCCCAGTGTTAGCTCTAAGTATGTACAGATTGCATACACATACTTTCTATGTGTGATCTAAGTGTGTGCTCTGTGTGTACCCTTGTGCTTAGTGTACATACCCATAACACCCCTAACAATAATCCTCCCCGTCGAATGAGTTCATTCATTATCATCATTACACTGCGTTATATAACTATGTCTGACATTTCTTATGGATACTAGTGCTCATGTTTTTAGTATATAGTTTTCAGAGGGTTTTGAATGCTTGATTGACAACCACGCTAACCAATGACTCTCTGTCCTCCTGCTCGGCAAACAGGAGTCAGGAGGGGGCGGGCCTTGTAGCTGCGGACAGGAAGTCCCTGACGCTGCCCGTGTCTCGTAACAGGGCGGGGCTCCTGCACGCCCGCCTCCAGCAGCTGGGGACCGTGGAGAACGCACACACCTTCAACAACGGTGAGTATGTACTCCGAGTGTGTCGTCTTGGTAACACACTAAAGCTGACTTAAGGTGGTCTGCAAAGTACATTTTGTCTGAAGCTTTGATGCCAAAAATGTGCAGTTGCGTATTATTATTTTTTTAATCTATCTGTCCATCCATCCATCCTGTTAACAGTTTACTTATAATCAATATTATAATGGATGTGTATGGGCAAGCACGCTAGCAATGTTAGCATGCCCTAACCCAGTTTTAATCAGTATGATACTGGAAGGGTAAATGCTAGTGTGTGTGTGTGTGTGTGTGTTTAGTGTACTCCCACTCTGAGCCGGAGGTGACCAACCAGTGTCTGCTGGAGGCCAACGTCTCCACCGAGGTGTGCCTGACGGTGCTGGACACCCTCTGCGTCTTCATCTTGGGATTCAAGGTGCTGCTCGTATGCGTGATGTAACCCGCAAGTCACTTTTTCATTGCTGTCATCGCTTTTGTTCAAAATTAGATTTTCCTTCCTTTTTTTCCTCCAGACCAAATTGGTTTAGAGAGAAAAATGATGAATGACTGTTGTTAAGAGCCGATTTATTTATTAAGTTAAGTCATTTAAGTCGCTTTGGATAAAAGCGTCTGCTAAATTATTAAAAAGTAAATAGAGGTCGTGAGTTGTTTTTTTGTTAATTTGTTCTTTTTTATTGTTCAATACAGTTCTTACTGCGTACTAACTACTTACCTACTCACTATTAAATCACTATTACTATTAAATCTAATAATTAAATCTAATAGTTCGAAGCTTCTGCTTCGAACGAGCTTCTGCTTATCACTCTTCGCCCGTTTTATCAAGATGCAGTCAGGAATCGACTGCCACCTAGTGGCCGACATGAAGCATAGCGCTCTAACGTCATTACACATGGGGGCGCTGGGGGCGGGGGGTGCTTTCAGAGCCAGCTGAGTTCGGACCTGGGCCACAACCCGCTGATGAAGAAGGTGTTCCAGGTGCACCTGTGCTTCCTGCAGATCCCCCAGTCGGAGACCGCCCTTAAACAGGTGTTCACCTCCCTGAGGGCCTTCATCTACAAGGTGAGCGGACTACGTTTTAGCACGCCACTTTTAGCGAGTGAGCTAAAAGGGGTTCTTCTCTACGTAACTATAAGCTCAACCTTGTAATATAATAGATTGGTTGGTCATACAATGCGGATATGCATTGCGTTTTTAATTGGCTAGGAAAGAGGTTGTTATGATTTATAATAAGAAATGGTTTCCTAAATGCAAACTATCCCTGTTTTGTGCTTTATTTTGTATTACAGTCTTCCATGACCAAACTGTATGACTCAAATTTACTTATAGCTGTCAAGTATTTCAGTTTTGTTTTTTTTCGTCAGGGAGTAAACCGTGACCTTTTTAGATGGGCCTGGACCACCAAGGCCCGCCCATAACCTCCACGCTAATTTCAACGGAGATTAGATGCATCACAACAGAGCGATAGGGCCGGGATAGAGCAGTGGTTAGGGTGTGCGACTCCCAGCCGAAAGGTGGGAAAACCAGAAAAACAAGGGGGCCATCTAGAGGACAGCACACACAATAACACTGCAGCCATGACACTGTGTTGTGTGTGTGTGTGTGTGTGTGTGTACACGTGCGCTCCTCTCCTCTCCAGTTCCCGTGCACGTTCTTCGACGGCCGCGCGGACATGTGCGCAGCGCTGTGCTACGAGATCCTGAAGTGTTGTAACTCCAAGCTGGGCTCCATCAGAAACGACGGCGCCCAGCTGCTCTACTTCCTCATGAAGAACAACTTCGACTACACGGGACGCCGCTCCTTCGTACGCACACACCTGCAGGTACGCGCACGCATGTATGAATGAAGGCGGAAATGTGTGTGTGTGTGTGTGTGTGTGCTCTGTTTCAAATTGGTTTGGGCATGCAACATGTCTGTGTCTACATCTGTGCGTGTACTTTACATTTGGGTTACATTTCCGTTTTATCCCACTTTATCGTACTCAGGGTTCTGTGTGTATACGTGTGTGTGTGTGTGTGTGTGTCCCGCTACACAGGTGGTGATTGCCGTCAGTCAGCTGATCGCTGATGTCATTGGCATCGGCGGGACCCGTTTCCAACAGTCGCTCTCCATCATCAACAACTGCGCCAACGGAGACAAGAACATCAAGGTGACTATGGCAACACCCTCCACCACCAACTCCACCTCCACCACCACCAGCACCTCCACCTCCACCCTCCATATCCTCCACCATCACCTCCACATCCACCTCCACCACCACCTGAAATAATAACAAGCCATAATATTATATTTACAGAACAATATTTATAATATATTTATTTTCAATTGTCTATAATATTTTTCGTAATCATTGTAAATTTGCATATTTCAAGAAAAAAATCCCACATACCGCCTGTAGTACCCTCGCGTACCACCAGAGGTACGCGTACCACCAGAGGTACGCGTACCAAATGGGGATGTTTTTTTGTCACAGGTCAAACGAGATGAGAACTGCTGCACTAGAGCGGTGTTTTTCATCCTGTGGTACGCGTACCACCAGAGGTACGCGTACCACAGGATGAAAAACACCGCTCTAGTGCAGCAGTTCTCATCTCGTTTGACCTGTGACAAAAAAACATCCCTATTTGTAGAGCCCAACTGCCTACATTTATGTGCACCCCCCCCCCCCCCCCCCCACACACACACACACACACACATCGTTTTAACCCAACATTTGCCGGGAATATCCCATAATGTCCCATTGAACCGGTGATTCTAACCTTTTTTTTTTGGCCCATGACCCCATCTGTAGGGCTGAACATACTAGCGATCCCAACTGCTTACATTTCTGTGCATCCGCTTCCACACGTATCATTTAAACCCGGGCGACATCTGCCTCTGATATCGATGATCCCCGTGAACCGGTGGTTGTAACCTTCATGGGCCTGTAACCCCTGTTGTCCGACTTGAAAGGACTCTTGCAGGGCTCCGAACTGGTTCAAGGAACGAAAACGAAAACTGAAAACTAACGGAATTTTACGAGGAACGGAAACGGAAACGAAAACCAAATGGTCTTCAACTGTTCCGGAACAAAAACGTTATTCTGAAATCCCCAAAACCGGTTAATAACGTTTTTTTTTCGTTCTCTATATAACCTATAAAGTTTCACAAAAGCATAGCCTATTTCATGAAAAAAAAAAAAATTCCGGTTGCTGCGTTCACTTCGCCGCCCGCTAAGCTCAGCTGTCACAAATCCCCACCACCACCACCCTGGTTATATACCAATAACGGTCTATTGTAAGGTATCGACCACAACAATAGACTAGGCCCAATAACACTGCTGGAACGTTAAGAACGAACGTTATTTTACGTTCCGAACCGGTTCAGGAACGATATGTTGGTGGCGGAACGCAAGAACGAAAACGTTAAATATACCGGTTCCGTTCGGAGCGGAACGATTGAAAAATAATTTCGTTTTCAAGCCCTGGACTCTTGCGACCCCAACGTCTCCGTTTCATCAAAACACACTGTAACACGTCGGCGCTGTTTTGTGGCCTCTCCCCCCCTCCTCCCCCCCCGCAGCACACGGCGTTCCCGTCGGACGTGAAGGACCTGATGAAGCGGATCCGCACGGTGCTGATGGCCACGGAGCAGATGAAGGAGCACGAGGACGACCCGGAGATGCTGGTGGACCTGCAGTACAGCCTGGCCAAGTCCTACACCAGCACCCCCGAGCTCCGCAAGACCTGGCTGGACAGCATGGCCCGCATCCACCACAAGAACGGGGAGCTGTCCGAGGTGGGGCTGCCGTCATGCTACGCTAGGCTAGGCTAGGCTAGGCTACGCTATGCTAGGTTAGGTTATGCTACACAAGGCTACGCTATGCAATGCCACGCCACACTATGCTAAGCTATGTTACGCTATGCTAGGCTACACTATGCTATGCTAGACAATTATATGCTACGTTATGCTATGCTAGGCTACACTATGCTATGCTAGACAATTATATGCTACGTTATGCTATGCTAGGCTACACTATGCTATGCTAGACAATTATATGCTACGTTATGCTATGCTAGGCTACACTATGCTAGACAATTATATGCTACGTTATGCTATGCTAGGCTACACTATGCTAGACAATTATATGCTATGTTATGCTATGCTAGGCTACACTATGCTATGCTAGACAATTATATGCTACGTTATGCTATGCTAGGCTACAATATGCTATGCTAGACAATTATATGCTACGTTATGCTATGCTAGGCTACGCTATGCTAGGCTACGTTATGCAAAGTCGTACTAAGCCAAGCTACATTATGCTAGGCTATGTGATGCTAGGCTAGGCTACTTTATGCTATGCTAAGCTACATTACGCTAGGCTGACTTGGTTTGAACGGGTGCTGTCCACACATTATCTCGTATTTCCTCTTATTGCGTTATGTTTAGCTGCGTTGTGTTACATTATAGTGTCAGTGCAAACCACCACAATGCACATAATAGTGTAAAAGTGTAACGGTGTGTATTCCTGCGAGTGTGTAACAGCGTGTATCTCTGTGCGTGTAACAGTGTGTATTTTTCAGCGTGTGTCATGGTGTGTATCTGTGTGTGTGTGTGTATTTCAGGCGGCCATGTGTTATGTCCATGTTGCTGCACTGGTGGCAGAGTACCTGTGGAGAAAAGGTGAGCTGTGTGTGTGTGTGTGTAAATGTAAAAAAACCCAACATACATATGTTAGCATTTTAAAGATACAACATACAAATTACCCACACATCAGAAGACTTTGAAAAGATTTGGAAAAGACTCTTGGAAAACTATCATCTCACACCTGCTCACATCTAAAGACACATGTTTAGAGTTTTTAGTCACAGCCGAGATTTTACAAAGACTGTGAATCTTGCAGGTTCACTATTTACAACAAGACTACAACTAGATTATGTTATTCTTTTTTCCCACCATGCAATTGTTTCCCATCATGCCCTTGGTAGAAACTGTCAGGTTTCCTGTTTCCGCTTTTGTCAGAGCTCATCTATTGGTTGTTGATTGTGTTACGTCACTGCGACTTGCGATAATATCAAACACGTTTGATATTATCGCAAGCCCAAGACTAGGAAAAGACTGACCTGAAACAGCGCAGATTACTACCTTAAACTTAACGACCGAGACGACGGGAGCGCGCTGTGACTCCAGTAAAACTCAGAGATTTACTAAAGACTTTCAGTTTTTAGTCTGGGACTGTGAAAATCGTTTGGTGTAAGCCCAGCATTAAACAATATGATTAGCATCAACAATCATCAAACGATATGCGTAGATGTATGGTATCGATGTACTGAATGCATGTTTGCAGGACTTCCTTCGAAGGTAGCCATTCACGCCAGCTAATGTGTTGAGTGGGAACCATTACGAGGTTTTATTAGGGCTTGTCCAAGGGTCATCTCTCAGTGTCAGTGGCGAAGATGCTCCGGTTTCCAACGATAAGCGTGCGCCCGTCTTCTCCGCACGTTTGAACCTCGAGGGCGCATGATAATAATAATATAATAATATATATAATGTAATGTCGTGTTATACAACCGCCACACCATTATGGTGAGACAGAGTGGTTTTACAGCCCCCCCTAAATGCCTAAACACAGCGTTGTGCCGAGTGTGCGTTGTGCAATATGGCCTGGGGAACATATGGCCTCAAACAAACCAAAAAGAAATGTTGAGTAACATGTTCAAGCAGATGTCTCGGTAGACATTTTAATCGGTTCCATTTTCCATTACCATACATGTTTTCCCTCCATTTTTAATTGACAGTAATGACATAATTGCACCTTAATTATAAACTAATCAAATCGAATAATTATTATTATGAATTCTTCTACTACTACTAATACTAATAGTGCATTCAACTCCAAATGCAAAAAGTTACTGAGTTCGATCACTAATATCCGCAGTCTACCTTTAAAAAAAAAAATCATAATCACAATTATTTTATTTGTTTGTTTTCTTCGTAAAGAATGCAATGCAATGCAATCAAATATCTATCGCTCATAAGTCATCCATCTCCCACAGCCTACTGTTATTTGACTGATTTCTGTATTCACCGTTCAGAGGGTCTCGAGTCAGAGGTGGTGGCCCACGGGTCTGCGTGTCACGTGTCTGCGTGTCACGTGACTGCGTGTCATGTCCTGTGTGTGCTCAGGAATGTTCCGGCAGGGCTGTTCGGCATTTCGCGTCATCACGCCCAACATCGACGAGGAGGCGGCCATGATGGAGGACGTGGGGATGCAGGACGTGCACTTCAACGAGGTGCACTTCCTATTCTGTTTGTGTGTTTTTTTTCCCCTATGTGGTGTGTGTGCTGTTGGGCCCTGCTGTGTTTAAAGCTAATTTCTATTGTTCAATTCTGCTCTATTCTGCTCAATGAATGTCGACTGTTTTGCCCCTGGTGCGTTTCGTAAGGCTGTATGTGTGTATTTGAACAAACCTAACAGGCTTCCCTTCTCCTGATGAAAAGTGAATCCAAACCCCCCAAACGAGGCATTTGAAGTTGCTCACTTCTACTCTACTCCTACTCACTTCTACTCATTTCTACCAGATAGAGCGGTGCTTTAACTCCCGCTGCATTAATTGGATCTCTAAATAGTAGAGCAGTAAAATCGTATATCGTATATCTTATCAGCCAGCATGGTGGTGTACTGTAGACTTTGGGGCTGAACTTAGCACACACACACACACACACACACACATTCACACAAAGGGTTCACGTTAGAGGAGTTGTAATTCTGACCAGTCAAAGTCTAAACCTCTATTCATAATGAATAATGTTGCTTTTGTTGCAGTTAATTGTTTGAAAGGTTTCCACTGAAATTGAAGCTATTATGAGTTCAAAATGGGAAAATGATGGCCATTATGAAACCGATATTAGCTAATAACCCCCTTCTCCTTCCCTGTCCAAGCACACATTTAGCCCATTATGAGCATCACCAATTGCATTAACACAGTCCATCAGCCCAGAACCACCCCCCCCCTCCCCCCCCATCAGCCCAGAAAGAAAATATGCAAGTGGCTGGTAGATTTGCTTCACTCACCAGCCAAAAAAAACAAATGTGAACACATTTGGACAACAAAAGGGAATTTTGCACCCTGGCTGTGTTTAGTGGCAGACATCCCAGTGATACTGTGGTTAGCACAAAACGCCTCAGAAGGTCCACGGTTCAATTCTGACCGGGACCTTCTAGTAAGCATGTTCTCTGAACTCTTTATTGCCTGTATGATAAGACAAGACATACAGGAAGTAGACGTGCTTCAAGTGCAACCATTGGAAAGGAACTAGAGACAGGACAATGAACAGCAAAAATGAGTACAGACAGGTAGAATATATATGTGTGTGTGTGTGTGTGTAGGAGGTGCTGATGGAGCTCCTGGAGGAGTGTGCTGACGGTCTGTGGAAGGCCGAGCGTTACGAGCTCATCGCCGACGTCTACCGCCTCATCATCCCCATCTACGAGCAGCGCCGCGACTTTGAGGTAAACGCGTCCGAAGCCCAACACACACAACGACGCTACACTGTCTGACCCTCTTATCAAAGTAAAACACTCAAGTCAAGATCTCCTGATGGTGGTCAACATTCCAGCTTTCCATGACAGCACCTCCCTGACAATCCACAATCATTACAGTCGTGTCCATGACAACTGCATACATGACAACCCACCTCCATGACAACCCACCTCCATAACAACCCAAGTCCATGACAATCACTTCCAGGACAACCCATGTCCATGACAACCACAACAAACCGTGTCCATGACAACCCACCTCCATGACAGCCCAAGTCCATGACAACAACTATCATGACAACCCACGTCCATGACAACCTGTGTCCATGACAACCACTACCATGACAACCCACGTCCATGACAACCCGCCTCCTTGGCAACCCACCTCCATGACAACCCACCTCCATGACAACCCACCTCCATGGCAACCTGCCTCCATGAAAACCCACCCCCTTGGCAACCCAGCTCCATGACAACCCCTACCATGGCAACCACATCTATGAAGACTCCCGTGCATGACAATCCCATCCATGACCAGCGTGTACATGGCATTTACAACCCATTAATCAATAGATTATCAATGGTGTCTTTGTCTTCATAGTTCAAGGTATAGGCAGGTCACTCTATGGCGTGGTGTGTCGATGTGTTGCAGAAACTGACCCACCTGTACGACACCCTGCACCGCGCCTACACCAAGGTGATGGAAGTGATGCATTCTGGGAAGAGGATGCTGGGCACGTACTTCAGAGTGGCCTTCTTTGGACAGGTAAGACACCTAGACACCTCCACTATGACTCTCTTCTGCACACACACACACACACACACACACACACACACACACACACACGTACACATTCACACGCATGCACTAATACACGAAAGCCCAAAGCGTATGGCTCGCAAAGCACCCTAACCCGACACAAACAAGAACTGGATTCATGTGACGTACACTAACAAGCATGTAGACGTGTTGAAAGTGTGGTGTTTTAACAGACTCTCTCTGTTTCTCTCTGTTCCCTCCAAGGCTGCGGTGAGTACAGGCTGTGGCTGTGCTCCTCTCTCCCTTAAAGACCTCCGTCTTTCCCTTAAATCTGTCTGTCTTCCCCCCTAAATCCGCCCGTCTGTCTCCTTCAAACCTCACATTCTGCTCATCTTCGAAGCTTGACAATCATTAGACAAACCCCCACAAATCCAGAACTTTCTGAGCAATGTTCTCAGCCTGCATTTCCTTCATTCGTGTTATTGATCGGAGGAATCGATCGGCTCGACGATTCCTTGATCCAGATAAATGTGGTCTGTGGAATGTCTGGCCTGAAATACACCAATATACAGTATACATCTATAGTTGGAGACATCTGGAGAATTCGAAACCTTCCTACTATTCAGATTTGAAGCGTTCCTGTGGGCCGTCATGTGGGAGAATATGTAAGGGATAATGCCCTTCGCAACCGGTTCACGCCTCCGCGTCGTCCATTCATTTCTGTTAATGGACACCTCGAAGGGCATTATCCCGCTTATACCATGGTCACTTATGAAAGAAAAAAATATTGAATCATTTAATAATACTTTAATGTGTTTTAGAGTTACAATCGTGAGGGTTTTTTTATTTTTACAAGTCGAGCGGACTATTTAATATCTCCCGTATGCAGGCGTTGCCAAGCAACGTGGCCATAGCGTCTTCATAGCGTCAAGGTCTTTCCTAGGTGTACATTAACACTTTTTAACCTACACCCTCCAGCCAATCAGAATCGAGTATTCACCCAGACCATGGTATAAGCAAAATTAATAGATAGACAGATAGATAGATGAATAGAAAGATCAATAGATGGATGAATGGATGGATGTGATGGAGAGGGAGGGAGGGTGAGAGGGAAAGAAAGAGAGAGGGAGAGAGAGAGGGAGAAAGAGAGAGGGAGAGAGAGTGTTAGCTAGATAGATAGTTTTTTTCCATAAAAACCATCCCACACTCATTCAAATGCCGCTTGTCATTTAGCAGCCGATCCGATCGTTTCGACACTTATTCAGGAGCTCATGACTCGCATGGCTGTTCCTCTGGGTGGTCTCCTCCCTGCAGGGCTTCTTCGAGGACGAGGACGGCAAGGAGTACATCTACAAGGAGCCCAAGTTCACCCCGCTGTCCGAGGTCTCCCAGCGGCTCCTCAGGCTCTACTCCCACAAGTTTGGCCCCGAGAACGTCAAGATGATACAGGACTCTGGCAAGGTGTGTGAATGTGTGTGTGAGAAGTTGAGAAAATGTTAACTTTTCAGGCCGCGACAGTTCCTTCAGCCAATCAGATCGCATTATGCAAATATATGTCCGGTGACGCTATGTGTGAGTGAGTCTGTATGAACACGTGTGTGTGTGTGTGTGTGTGTGTGTGTGTGTGTGTGTGCGTGCGTGCGTGCGTGTGTTTATGTGAGTGTGTAATTGTGTACATGTGTGTGTTGGTCCGTAAGAACACGCGTATGTGTGTGCGTGTGTGGTGTGTTGTGTGTCTGTTGTGTACATGTGTGAACGAGTAAGAACACATGTATGCATGTGCTTAATGTGTGTGTGTTTTTGTGCATCTGCGTGTGTCTATTCATGTGGGAATGTGTTATTGTGTAAAATGTGTGTGTGTGGGTCCGTAAGAACACCTGTGTGCGTGTGTGTGTGCGCGTGTGTGTGCGTTGAGTGTCCTGTTGTGTTGTGTACATGTGTGATTGAGTCTGTAAACCCATGTATGTGTTTGTGTGATGTGTGTGTGTGTTCATGTGCATGTGTGTGCGTTGAGTGTCCTGTTGTGTTGTGTACATGTGTGATTGAGTCTGTAAACCCATGTATGTGTTTGTGTGATGTGTGTGTGTTCATGTGCATGTGTGTGCGTTGAGTGTCCTGTTGTGTTGTGTACATGTGTGATTGAGTCTGTAAACCCATGTATGTGTTTGTGTGATGTGTGTGTGTTCATGTGTGTGTGTGTGTGTGTGTGTGAATGTGGGAATGTGTTATTGAGTAAATGTATATGAGTGTGTGTGTGTGTGTTCCAGATTTATGTAATCTGGTAGCTTGGTAATGTGACAGCTTTACATTTTAAATGCTTGACCTTCGACCCCCGCTCCATTACACCAACACATGAGTCATTGTACGTTTAGCTCGAGCTCAAGGTCGATACTCAAGAGATTATAATCTCTTTAGATGATAAACGTAAAACTCAAGAGTCTTAATCTCTAGCCCTTAATGTAAAGCTATTTTTACACTATCAATGGTGCGACTACAATTTGAGTAATTTATCCCCCGAAATTGGTTACATGACACATTTGTTTTAAAATCTTATTTAAATTATACAATTTAAATAACATTTACATTGAGGACAGGAGTTGTTGATGTAAAAGCCACAAAAGATGAAGGTAAAAGCCGATTGAAGTGTTGGCGTTTGTTTGTCTTTTTAAATGCAAGGCAAAAATGTTTTTGGTCGTGCCAATAAACCAAAATCAAAATTTAACCTTCTCGTCACTTTATCAATGACTTTATTTTTATTTACTTTTTTATAACAACAAATCGGAGAATCATAGTGTTACATTTGAGTGGTAATTTAACACGATTACACACTACTTTCTCAAACCTTCTTCCAACCTCAAACCTTCTCCAACCTCCTCAAACCCTTCCTAAACCTTCTCCAACTCTCCTCACCTCAGGTGAACCCCAAGGACCTGGACGCCAAGTACGCCTACATCCAGGTGACCCACGTCACGCCCTACCTGGAGGACAAGGAGCTGGAGGAGCGGAAGACAGACTTCGAGAAGAGCCACAACATCCGGCGGTTCGTCTTCGAGACGCCCTTCACCGTGTCGGGCAAGAAGCAGGGTGGCGTGGAGGAGCAGTGCAAACGAAGGACCGTGCTGACCAGTAGGTCCCAGGCATCCAGGAATAACTGTTGGTTTTAAATGTTGAGTCTTCTCCAGGCCCAATTGACCTGCTTCATTTCAACTAATAATAATAATAAGAAGAATAAGAATAAGAATAAGAATTGTGACAGTTGCTCCTGCCACACGCCACATAAGTGGCTTTTCCTGGGGCCGTCTGACGCAGGACATGGGTAGATGTTGTTATATGCATTTATTGGAGATGGCAGGTGGTATTCGCCGAGCTGATGTTACAAGCTGCCATGACAGTAGTAGCTCCCTCCTGAGTGTGTGGTGATAGCTGGTTCATCCTGGGTGCCATGATTGCTCTGCACCACAGGTGTGCAGCCCCACCCAGCCAGAGTCCAATCAGTCTGACTCAGTGAGGTGAGGCTGTAAACCAGCCATCAACAACACACACTCCACACCCACACTCCACAATAATAATAATAATTATAATAATAATAAGCTTTATTTATATAGCACCTTTTATAGCATAATAATGTATCTCAAAGTGCTGTACAATACAGCGCAAAAGAAAGAAACAGATTAAAAATGAAAACAACTAAAACATCAGCAAAGTGCTGTACAATAAAGAAAGAAAAAGGAACAGCAGATTAAAAAATGAAAACTAAAACATAATAGAGCAATACAATAAAATCAGCAGAGAAAGCAGCATGGATAAAATGCTAATTAAAAGCTATTAATTTGTCTTAAAAAAATGCTAATTAAAGGCTCAAATGAAGAGATAGGTTTTTAACTGGCACTTAAAGATAACCGCTGCCTTGGGTTGTCCTTGTATTTGAGACAAAATGAAAGTTTATTATCATTATTATTCATGTTTTATCCATTTTTTGTAACTTTTTTCCGCAAGTGTGGTAGACTTACATGTTCTCTTTGTTTACGTGTGAGTACAAGTAGAAGAACAAGTATTGTGAGTTGGCTTTCTTGAGCTAACAAGGCATTTATGGCCATTATCTCTGCCTGACACTTTTTTATCTTGTTTTTCAAAAATGCAGGCGTGAGTTTGCTATTTCCGAAAAATCATCATATCCTTGTAGATCTTTCCGGTGTGATTGACTCAAGGTCAGCTGATCAGCTATTTATCTGTCTCATTGATTTTACCATGTTAACGGGAAACACACAACACAACACAACACAACACATCCTCTCAACAAGCAAAACACTCCCAAGGTTCAAAGTTCAGCTGTTATCTAGTGCAGTGAATAATCACGCAGCTCCAAACACTCTGTTCGATGGGCAAACACGAGATTCACCGAGTTCATACCTCCTCAAGCAATCTAGATTTGTTGACACTCTCTCTCTCTATCTCTCTCTCTCTTTCCTCATATACCATCATCATATCTCCTCTCCTTTGATCTGCTTCCCTCTCCTCTACCTCTGTTTTTGCCTTCTCCTTTTTCTCTCCCCTCTCCTCCCCACCTCTCCTTCTTCTCTCCTCTCCTTTTCCTCGCCTCCTATCCCCCCCCCCCCCCCCCCCTTCCGCAGCCACGCACTGCTTTCCCTACGTGAAGAAGCGCGTGGCGGTCATGTACCAGCACCAGACTGACCTCAGCCCCATCGAGGTGGCCATCGACGAGATGAGTGGCAAGGTGGCCGAGCTGAGGCTGCTCTGCGCCGCTCCGGACGTGGACATGATCCGGCTGCAGCTCAAGCTGCAGGGCAGCGTCAGCGTGCAGGTAGGGCCCCTCCCCCCCCCCCCCCCGAATCGAACCAGAGAAATTTTAAAAAGGAGACTTCCTGTAATTTTTTTACGTGAGCTACACCGGTTGTGGCATTGGCGGGCTTACTAACCCCCCCCCCCCCCCCCCTATGGTCGTAGGTGGCTATTATTTTCTTTAACATTGAAAACAAGGTAAACATCAGATCGTCCCTTACAAGTTGAAGGTCCTGAACATTTTGACACTAAATCGGCGTCAACCCGTTGACGCTGCTCTGAACGCGTTGTCTTATCTACTATCTTTGACCACACGCAAGCTGGAACCCAGATCTGGGGATTAGAGTTAGGATAGCGCTACAACCAATCAGAGCAACGAAGAAGGTGACGTAGTCAGAGCGACGGAAATGTCTAGATTTCTAGGCTACCAATGAGGCCCTTTGAGACTGTAAGTGCCTTATAGAAATAGAGGTGCCTTAAGAGAGTGCTGCTCTTCATACGCATGTTGTGAACAAATCGTGGTGTGCATCATCAACTGGACCGTTAACATGACCGCTCCCCTCCCAACTTTGAGTTCAAAGGTTTCATCCTCTGTTTTTCAACCGAAGACCGAAGCCCATGTTTGTCCTTCTTACATCGATATGACGACAGATCATTTGAGACCTCTGCGTTGGCTTTTCTTCTTCTTTTGACCTTTAACGTCTGCAGGTCAACGCCGGGCCGTTAGCCTACGCCAGAGCCTTCCTGGATGACAGCAGTGCGAAGAAGTACCCGGACAACAAGGTCAAGCAGCTGAAGGAGGTGTTCAGGTACTCCATTAAAAATCCCCTATGTTACCCACACCAGGCCTGACGGGAAGGCACACGGGACAAGTATTTATAAAGCCCAGGAAGTCAGGTGGCGTAGTATAAAGTGTAACAGAGTACATGTAGGGAGGAGGTGGTGGTGGATGACTGGGTCAAACACAGGACTTTCACCCTGGAGACCGGGGTTTGGGTCCCGTATTATTTTTAGACTTAGTTGATTTCTTATTTCAGTCGCAGTTTGGTTAGGGTTAGACAACACAACTACTTGGTTAGGGTTAGACAACACAACTACTTGGTTAGGGTTAGACAACACAACTACTTGGTTAGGGTTAAGTTTAGAGTCTGGCAGAAAGACCTGAAGGCAAACCTCTCCCGTGTGCCATTGATGCCGGGTTACTTATTTATGTATATTTTTTTTCAGGCAGTTTGTGGACGCCTGTGGGCAGGCGCTGGGGGTGAACGAGCGGCTGATCAAGGAGGACCAGCAGGAGTACCACGACGAGATGAAGGCCAGCTACCGAGACCTGGCCAGAGAGCTGTCCAGCATCATGCATGAGCAGGTAGCCTAGCATGCTAGCACACTAGCTAGCAGGAAATAAACGAAAGAGAGCTGCCCAGCATCATGTACAAGCAGGTAGCCTAGCATGCTAGCACACTAGCTAGCAGGAAATAAACGAAAGAGAGCTGTCCAGCATCATGTACAAGCAGGTAGCTTAGCATGCTAGCACACTAGCTAGCAGGAAATAAACGAAAGAGAGCTGTCCAGCATCATGTACAAGCAGGTAGCTTAGCATGCTAGCACACTAGCTAGCAGGAAATAAACGAAAGAGAGCTGTCCAGCATCATGTACAAGCAGGTAGCCTAGCATGCTAGCACACTAGCTAGCAGGAAATAAACGAAAGAGAGCTGTCCAGCATCATGAGCATGAGCAGCACACTAGCTGGAAATAAACAGAAAAACTACTTCCGGGAAGGAGTGAATTCTGATTGGGTCTTAAAGAGGAATGTTGTTGTCCACAAATATCCACTTACTAGCTAATTGTTATAGAGCAAATATACCATTCTGCCACTACTGTAATTACTACTACTACTTCTATTATATTACTTTTACTACTACTAGTACAAGTATTTGTTGTTAAAAACAAAAAGACGGACGATGGTAAACAGAGAAAAAGGCCGGTACAACGAAGGAGGTTTCACCTATGTGTCTGGATTTATTCAACAATTTAGTAGAATTACAAAATACACCATCTGATCAAAATGAGCACAGAGTGTGAGTGGCACTTAGCCGTTTGGTACCAAAAGTTCAAAAAGAGAACTGAGACAACTCCGCACAAAGTCTGTCTCCGGAAAAGCGCGCGGAGGGGGGACAGGGCCTTCTTCTTATAGCCAGGGGTCCACCCAGCCAGATTCAAGCCCCCCTCCCCCGGCTGGTTTCTGTCACAAGATGTATGTTCCCCATAGGCCGCCTTGAGAGTGGCCGTTGGAGCAGTTCCTTGTGGCGAGGGTGCCGTTATCTTAAGTGCCGTCATCTCTCAGTTCTTGGTTTCTCGGGGTGATAGAGTTCAGTGACCGAACTCTATCATTACATTACATTTAGTCTGCTGCTAAATGTAATGTAATGATAGAGTTCAGTGACCGTCTGGCTCAGTTCTTGGTTTCTCGGGGTGATAGAGTTCAGTGACCGTCTGGTCTCGGTCCTGGATTCTCCAGGATGATGTATGGGTCAGTGACAGTTCTCAGTTCATTTTTTAGCTTTCGGATCCATAGTCTGACAGTTAGTTGGCACATATCGTGTGCACAGTTTAGGTTGGCAACCAACAGCCTTTCAGGGGTCAGGGGTCAATCAGCAATAAACATCTGTTCACTTTGGGAGTACAGTCTGGGTTGTCAAAACAGCAGAGTACAGTCTGGGTCATCAAAACAGCAGAGTACAGTCTGGGTCGTCAAAACAACAACCTGTCAGGGGGTCAATTTTTCAACAACAATCCCTCTCAAGTGCTCTTCAGGAGCACTTTCACATGTTGGGAAATTACTTCTGGAATAGGACACATAGGCATTTTCCTCAAAATATTTCTCCTCCACGACGAGAAGGGAGCCATCGCCATATGGGCGAGTCAAACCAACTCGACCCGAAAAGTTCGAGCGCATTTACCCGTGGTAGGAATAAAATCATCAACGTACAATCAGCATTATTGCAAAATCACACCACACTATCACCATCATCATTATCATCATTATAATCGTCACATCATACAACCCTTATTCATATTATCATGTAATCATTCTGGTTATCATACTCATTGTTACACATTGTTAACTGCATGGATTATATGTCTTAGCGGGGGCAGGGGGCGGCACCAGTCCCTTACACATGGACATGCTTGGACTCCGTGGTCATCCCTCTCACATCTTCTCCTATCCTGCGCCCAAGGAACACCACATGGGGCTGGGCAAGGTGGAGCTTTTCTTGCTTGCACTTGTAACCGGCGATGGCCAGGGTCTGGAGGACTTGTTCTGTGGCTTGGAGGCACTGTTCTTTGGTCTCCCCGGCGACGAGGATGTCATCTACATACTGGACGATCACTACTCCCTCGGGGACATCTATGGTCTGGAGGTCTTCTCGGACGAAGCCGCTGAACAGTGTTGGGGTGCTTCGATACCCCTGGGGCATTCTGGTGTAGGTGAGGTGTTCTCCCTGCCATGTAAATGCAAATACATCTCGGGATTCTGGGGCCAGACGGACACAGAAGAATGCATTTGCTAAGTCGATGGCAGAGAACCACTTGTGCTGCGGTCCTACTTGGTGCAGGGCGACTTGGGGGTTGGGTACCTTCTCCACAGGTCCTGCGGTTATTTTGTTCACTTCCCGGAGGTCGTGAGCCATACGCCAGGTCTTCCCGTCCGCTTTCTTGACTGGAAGTATGGGAGTGTTCCAGGCGAACTTGCTGGGCACCAGCACTCCGGCTTCTTTTAGGCCTCTGATGGTCTCGGAGATCCCGGCTTCTGCTTCCGGACGTATCTTGTACTGCATCTTCCAGCAAGGCGTACACCCCTCCTTCACTGGGATGGTGACTTCATGATGAGTGAGGCCCACGTTGTATCGTCCTTTGGCCCACAGGTGTGGGAGTCTTTGGAGCATGGTTTCCACGTCAATGTCCATTTCTGTGGGAGGTGGGGTAGGAGGGACAATTCTTTGCCTGGTTACATGCTGTCCTACACCTGTCGTTGTCCTCTTTAGGGTGCTTATCCGGAACATCTTCCCCCCTTTCTGGCGATGGATCAGAGGGTTCTTCGTGGGCTCCCACTCACTCTGTATTGCTTCTTTGACCATGGGTCCTAGGCTGGATGCAAAGTGGTCGGTGGCAACACCCAGTGTGAGGTGGGGTACTGATCCCTGGACATCATACCACTGCTCCAGCTCTTCTCCTAGGAGGGCAAGGGCGGCGACCCCTTCAGGTCCGATGTAGATGTCTTGGTGGGCGATCTGGATCCGCGTCTCCTCCATGTGTTGGTCCCATTCGTCTTGGTATAGTTCATCGGGCTGTCTGTGCACAGCCAGGGTGGTGTGGGGTTGATCTGGAGGGGGGTAGAAACTGCCCTGGGCATCAATCCAGGGTTTCCAGTTGGCGTAGTCAGTGAGGATGGTCGTGGCTCCTTCATCGAGCTGTTTTATCCAGTAGATGTCGTTAGTCTCTGGGGGGTTCGGGGGAGTGGTGATCAAAGGGAAGTACTGGGAGGGTCCAGGCGGGGAGCGTGTTGGGGGAATCCGCCCACATCTAATGGTGGCCCTGAACTTAAACAGTAGGTCTCTTCCCATAAGGGACACCGGACAATCGGGAGAATAAAGGAAGGAGTGGAGGGAAGAGTCTTGTCCTATTCCTTCCACTTGGAGAGGGGAGGTGTAGGGGAGGTTTTGGGCAACCCCGGAGAGGCCCATAGTGGTGAGGGATCTGGAAGATAGAGGTGGCACTCTGCCTCCCAGTTGATTTAAACACAAGCATGTTGTGTCAACTAGGAAAGGGATGTCTTCTCCATCTACCTTTAGGGTGATGTAGGGGTTGTGGTCTTCTAAGTCAATGGTAACCCCCTCACCGGACCCCTCCGGGGGTTCCTAGTCTTCTTCCCTGTCCCAGGCCGGGTAGATGCCTGTGGCTTGGTTCTTGGGAGGGTTGGGGCAGTTTCTTGAGAAGTGTCCTGGGGCTCCGCAGTTGTAGCAGGGGTTGTCAGTTGACGGTTGTCTACCCCCTTTCCCTCGTCCTCTTGTCCCTCCTTGAAGAGGAGCTCTGTTGGTTCCTCTTGTGGGGCTTGTGTCCTTTTCCGTGGAAGCTTGGGGAGGTGGTGCTGGCCCTGGGAAGGGCCCTCCTGGCTGGCTCCCGACTTGGGGAGGATATCCCCACATTCCTGCAGAGAACCCACACGCCATGGGCGGACCGAAGTATTGTGGAATCGGAGTGAGGGCTGGAGGAGGGACTGGAGGCAGGGGAGGGCTTGCGGGGGTCATCGGGGTCACGGGTTGCCCTCCCCCGCCCTGAGGGACTGGTTCCCTTGCCATGTGGTGGGCAGTCTTACTGTCTTTATTTTTCCGAATTTTCTCCTTCTCTTGCTGTTCTTTCAACTGGAGTTTGACAAGCTGTAGTCGTAGGGACGCTCCTTCGTCCTCGTCTTCCTTGGCTTGATCTTCTTCATATCGTTCTAGGTGGTGCAGAACATGGGCTTCCCAGGTGGGGTGGTCGAGAGTACTTAGCCCAACAGTGTCTTGGAGCTTCTTCTGGACGGCTTGGGGTAGTGTTCGTTCTACCTCTAAGCGAAAGAGAGAGTTGTTTACCCCGTGGGGGTGGGATCCGTTGACGTCTTCCCAGGTGTCTTCTAGATGTTTCAGGTAGGCAGCTCCTCCCTCTCCACCTGGTTTGTAGCGGATCCCGGAGATTCCCCCTCGAGCGCCTCGTGTGGGGAACTGTTCTTTCAGAAGGATCCACCACCTGTTCCGGTGTGGGTCGAACGGGTCTCGGTCCGGTCGGTTCACCGTCACAGTCCCTCTGTCCAGGGTGGCGGTGGTCACTGTCCCGGCACATCGGGTGATGAGGGCTCGGATGTCTCTCATGACCAGCCGGTCTTGGGAGGTTGTTGTTTCCAACTTGCGGATCCATGCTCCGGCCCCTTCTTTCAAGGGAGGGAGTTGGTCCACTAATGCGCTCATGTCTCGATGGGACCAGGGTTGGTATCTTCCTCCAACCTGTGTGGCGGACTCCAACAGGCACATGTGGAACACGGCCTCCTCTTCTAACTCTTGCTCTTCTCTTACTGCTTCACAGGCTCTTCGTAGACAGTCTTCTTCATCAGAAGAGAGCTGGCATCCCCCTTCTACGCCATACCGGGTGCTTCTTCCAGGTGGGATCCAGGCTCTCGGGCTGGCTCCCTGGTCAGGTCGGGTCCCTTCAGCGCCGCGGGTTCTGGGTAGGCTTTGGGTCTGCCCCCTCTGGGGACGAGGAGTGCCAGGCGTGTAGGGTCTACCTGTGAGGTCCAGGGGATCTTCGGAGATGTCTTCTAAAGAGAAAGTGGCTCTGGCGTGGGCCTGGTCCCAGGAGTCAGGATGAGCCCTCCGGGGAGGCTCTGGGTAGCGTCTTAGGTCGGGGGGGGGGCATCTCACGGCGGCCGACGTCTCTGTCGTAGGGTCGGTCTCTGCTGCTCTGGTGGCTCCCCCCTCCTCCTCTCAATTTCCACCGTTTGTCTTCTCGTAGTGGCAGGGAGAGCTCCTCTTCTTCCTCTTCCTCGGACTTCTCGCTTCCCACGTAACGGAGGAAGTCGGCTTCTTCTTCTGGATTCATGGGGGACTTCTTCCTGGGGACCGGTTGGGGTCCGGGGCTGGGTCCCTCTATCACCACCCTGGTGGGTCCTCCCGGGGTACCCCAGGTCACGGCGACTGGGGCGAATGCTCTGGGATCCCCCACCACGATGGCCGGGGCTTGCACAGCACAGGGTCCTGGTGGCGTCATCTGGACCGCGGGTCTTGATCCGCAGTCGTAAACATTGCAGTAGTCAATCATGGGCCCCCCGACAGGGCCCCGTCTAGGGGCGGGCAGGGGAGCTTTCAGGGGTGCGGGGGGTAGGAACTGGGGGAAGGGGTCTGGAACGGGGTCAGGGAAGGACGGGTATGGGGGGTACAGGGTTAGTACGGAAGGGGTTCAGGGATTCAGGTTTGGAAGGGAAGGGGCACAGGGACGGGAACGTAGGCTTGGGAGGGGAGGGGTACAGGAACGGGGATATGGGGTTGGAAAGGGAGGGGTACGTGGGGTTAGAAGGGGAGGGGTACATGGGGTTGGAAGGGGAGGGGTACGGGAACGGGGATATGGGGTTGGAAAGGGAGGGGTACAGGAGCGGGGACATGGGGTTGGAAAGGGAGGGGTGCGTGGGGTTAGAAGGGGAGGGGCGCTGGGTTGTGGGGGGCGCCTCGGGGACACTGATGTCTCCGGGAGATGATGAGTAGGGAGGGGGAGTAGGTTCCCCAGACTCCGGGCGATCTAGATCAGAGGAGACAGAGAGGGGTGGGGTTCCTGTATCGGGAAACATCAGCCCTCTGGGTTTTGGGGTTTCGGGACTGGGAGGGGGGTAAGAGCAGGTTGGATTAGTACTGTCGGGTAGAGTTGAGAGATATGACTCAGCTACAACCTTCCACTTTCCTAACTGTCTAATTCGCTTCTCCAGTCTCCTCACAGGACGGAGTGGCCCGGCCTTATCTATGGCTGCTCGACACTGGGCCGTCCCCGCCTGTAGCTGGTGCATCAGCCCTTTTAGCTGCCCTCGGCCATATGGGCCGTCACGGGATACCCATCCCTCTCCTACCCACTCTTTCACATACTTGTCCCTTCTGCTAACCCACTTATCTGCTTCCTTCTTTCCCATCGGCTCTCCGAGTCGGATCTGCCGACGCCGGAGGTGGTCCTCGACCAGTCTAGATTGCTCTGCGGCAGTTAGAGTGACCTTCATCCTGTCTCCTTACCCCTCTAGCTTCTCTGGGTGGTTTCCTACTCTTCTTTCCCAAAAAAACCCCAGAAAGTTTTATACTACTTGCTCGTTCTTTCCTTCTACCGTTTACCCGCCCTCTTCGGGGCGTTACACATGCAACTATTAAGTGCCCAGCTACTCT